>JAGQDJ010000089.1:0-212375 GCA_022885665.1 Triops longicaudatus | reverse complement strand
TCTCATTTCGCCCGCAACGTCAAGAGCATTCACTTCACGGTAAAAGAACTCGAGTGAGAAATGAATGTGTAAAATAGCTTCTTGTTTCTACAGGAACTCGGTCGCATCTTGGTTGACGTTCTGGAGAGCGAAATCAAATTGTCTTCTGAAGCTCGCGACGCATGGGTCCGTGGTTTAAAAGCAATCGCTGATGTCATTTCCAAGAACTTGAGGCAAGTGTTACATTTATTTATTTGCAACCGTATAACACATACGAGAAATGCATTTTCTTTTATAATATAGGGAACCTTCTCAAGTCGCTGATCCAATCACCGGACTCACTCCTGCTTTGAAGAAAGCCGTCAAATCTGCTTGGGCTGCCGTCCGTGATCAACGCTCTGCTATTGCTGTTGAAACCTTCCAGAAGTTGTTCGCCGCCCATCCCGAATACCAGAAGGTTTTTGCCAAGTTCGCTGACGTTGCTGCTGGTGACTTGGCCGGCAATGCTGCTTTCAAGGCTCAGGCTGACTTGGTTATCAACCGTCTTGACACCATTATTTCCAGCGCCGACAACACCCTTGTACTTCTGGGCAACTTGAGATACATGGGTCACTCACATGCTCCTCGTGCTGTTACTCGCCAACACTTCGAGGTAAACTTCAGAAAAGCGTAATGTTCTGTAAAGTTAGTTTTTTAATTCGTGTTAATTTGTTAGAACTTCGCGGAAGCTTTCTTGGAAGTTTTAGCTGCTCATGGAGTTTCGGCCGAAGCTCGCCAGTCTTTCGACCAAGCTTTGACCCTTATGGTTAACGGCATTGCTAAGAATTTGCACTAAGCTAATTGTTTGGTCAAAGAGATACATTTCTACTTTCTGGCAAACTGGACATAGCTCTCTTTCCACATTTTTGCCTTGGCTATCACGATTAATGACTGAAAACTCTTGGTTGTGTCACGGGTTACCAATAAATTCTACTTTTTTATGAACCGCAAACCTTGTGTTTGTCTTACTCTGTATTCTTATCTGAACGCAACATATTAGCGGCATTTAATTTGAAACATACCGTAATCTTAAGTCCACTGAGACGTTATAAATCGCAAAGCAATGAATTCAACCTTTGCGGTCATCCGTGTTCTATGGATCACTTTCGGTATTTTTGAGCATGTCACCGTAATGTTAGAAAATCTTCGAAAACTAGAACATTCTTGGGTCAATACCCACTATCAACGATTTCTTATTTATCATTTCGTAAAGTAGTTACCAGAGATCTAATCCGTAGTGCTTTTTAATCCCTATTTGTTCTTCATCTACGATATCCTAACACTGAATTCGTATTGTTTGCTAAGGACTCGAACTTTGCTAAGGACACTAATCAAATCTCAAGAGTTCATACAGCGGCGTCTAGTCATTTTCTCACAACTGCTTCGCATTGAAAATGACCAGTCTCCTTTACACGTGAAGTCAATCGTCCAAGCGTTTCTTTTGTTACTTTTTTCATATAACACGAATCTGCTGTTACCAACTGGCAACAAACGTAGTCCAAAGGCTACTTACGAAGTAACTCATAAACGTGAACGCGTCTTCACGTGATTCCTTCTACGGGATTTTCTAACTTGATTTGAAACTCGAGCCTGAAACGCGAGGTAAATGACCGTGACCTATTGTAGAGGTCAATATAATTGTGCTTGTTTCAGTCTTATTGTAATTAAATTTAATGTAACATAAATTATGAGAAACTCGTAATATTCTGTAAAGTTAGGTTTTATTCGTATTAATTTTTAATTTTTAAGATCCTAACTCAAATGAACATACACCGTAGCGTATTGTAAAATACAATGTATTACTGCAAACAGTAAGCGATATCACCGTTCAAAACTCAAAACTAATTCACAGTGTTCTGTGTGAGGAAACATATCGACGGGGATGGCTTTTTTTAGCTTGAAAGGATGTCCCTTCACTTTCTTGTTTTGGTTTTTAAAATCCGTTCGACACAACTGCAGAAAGTTGTTTTGGGCAGGCCCTTCTGGGTGGCAAGAGACGTATATGACTTTGTTAATGACT
Organism: Triops longicaudatus; assembly: GCA_022885665.1. Classification (NCBI taxonomy): domain Eukaryota; kingdom Metazoa; phylum Arthropoda; class Branchiopoda; order Notostraca; family Triopsidae; genus Triops; species Triops longicaudatus. Next base: position 210,337 of record JAGQDJ010000089.1, on the reverse strand, counting down.
TCACATTCTCTCAGAACATTGACCACCACATTTGCTACAATTAACACTCTTAATTTGAATCGGTATACAAGTGAAAAATATACTTACGCAAACCAGCGCGTCCTGGATTTACGACAGCAATGACGTCGAGAACATTATCCAAATTTGCTACGATTTCCTTAATCATCTAAAAAAGTTTTTAAAATATACACGTTGATTCGGCACTGGAGACAAATGTAATATAGTTAGTGTGAAATAGTAATATAATCAAACCACAGAACAATCAATTAAAAGAGAAAAAATCGTACCAATTCCGCTCTGCCGGTGTGAAATTTGATATTTCGAATCCCATTCAGCTCAGCATTGGCCTTGGCATCTTCTACTGCAGAAACGTTGTTATCGATACCGACAACTTGTCGAACTTTAGGCGCTATTAAAATTCCCATGGTTCCTGTGAAAATTAACGGTTTCTTCATAAAGCGAATACTGATTATGAAATTTTACCCGTGCCACAACAAATATCTAGTATTGTGGTGCTCCTATCAACCTTGGCCAACGTTTCTACTTGTTGGTACAGTACTTCCGCTGCACGGGTATTGACTTGAAAGAAAGACTCGGGTGAAACCCGGAAAACAGAACCGTTTAACGTTTCGTACAAGTAAGGTGGACCGTACAATAAATGATACGGTGCTTGTTTGCTCGTGCACCTGGTGTGCGGACTGGAATAGGTGGAGATAAAATAAAGTGAATTAAAACTTTTTATAAACAAATTAAGTTTCGTTTTGTCTACCAGGCTTGATAGTAGAGAGTCTTCACTCTGCTGGACTTGCCTTCTCCGTCTTGAAAATATTGTTTCAATTTTTCCATCTCCTCGTCAATTTCAGCTGCAGTTAAAGTTTGCGGGTGAAAAATAACTGTGGCCATGACGTCTTTTTGCTGATTGGACCGTACTTGGATTATCCGCCAGTGACCTCCCTTTTGAAAATGTTCACAAACCGGCCACGCGGATTGTCGCACGTAATCTTCGAAAGCCTTAACGACAATAGATTTTGGATGTTAATTTAATATATTGTAATTTGCTTACTTGCGCAACACGTTGGTGAGTTGTAGACACATTTGAGAGATGGTACGGTGGAACACATACTAGATTATTTTGTCTGGCGCTACCAATGAAAAAGCCGCACGTAATATTGCCATCTAAACCGCATCGCACATTAAACTCATCTTTATTGCGATATCCCGAAACAACTGGCTAAAATGAAACACTTGAATGTTTTGCCAGACTTGGAGTAAACGACAAAAATCTTACCGAGGGTATAACGGACGCAGGCTGAAGATTTGGCTGTATACTACCTTTGGCTTCCTTGAAACTATCTTTTATATTGGCAATCACATTTTGTAGCTTTTTTGATTTTGATTGAAGCTGATCTTTGTAAGACAAGTGTGCTAAAGGTGTAACAGCTTTGGCGAGGAGTGCCTTAGCATCTCCCGTAAATTCAAAATTAACATTATTCTCGCTTGTCGGCTGTGCCGGTTCGGCTTTCGATGAGGTAATCTCAGGGGTCTGTTGGGGTGTCTTATCGATAACCTTACTAATTAAAAAGTTATTAAACGTAAAATTCACTGCGTCTCAGTTTACCTTATGGGCCTCAGATTCCTTATATTACGCATCAAAATTAAAGATTTCATTTTTTCACTATCTTGACCACGTTGCGACAGTGCTGCTATTATTTACAAGCGGATAGTCAAAGCACGTGTTCTGAAAGCGCGCGTAGTTCAGTTCACGAAACTTCAATCTACATTGGAGTGTACAGGTGTTTTAAACACCCATTACCCGAGAAAGCATATTCTAAAGCATATGGCGTCAAAAATGCATTCAAAGTAACCGTATTCTGAATACACACGCACGAAAAGTTCCATCGTAACGAAAGAATTAAAAGACAGAAGGTACAGTTTATTAAGGCAGAGAAGCAAGAAATATTTCTCAGTAGTACGAATGCCTAGTATCAAATACATGTTATAAAACGTAAAAAAAATGGAATTTTACACATGAAAAAAGTATGAAAGGGGCACATTATCATTGGCACACTTTGCGTCTTCCGCGTTTGGCTGATTTTGTAACCACCTCTTCATTTTTCTCCTACAATTGAACCTTAACATTAGTATCATAAACTAACTTTTCCAAGGTTTTCTCGTAATTTTATTTTTCATAACTTACTTCTGCTGGTATCAGTAAAGGTTCCGTGAACGTCTCTAGGCTTTTACCCGCAAGAGGTAACTTTTTCCTTGAAGACGCCTTTCTGCTGACAGCTGCTACTGTTGATTCCTCCTCGTCATCGTGATCATCACTGCGTGCTGATTGCTTCTTCCTTGTCGACCTCTTGGGTTTCTCAGGGATAAAGTCATCGTCGTCTTCATTTTCGTCACTATCAGGCACTACAGCACGCAATGTAGTCAATCTTGTTGCACGCCCCGTTTTAGTACTTGATGTCATACGCCTGGAACTAGATAAAAAAATTTCAACTGTACATTCTTTAACCGATAAATAGCCAAGGACATATATTAAGAATAATGAATACATAAACACTTTAAAGGGAGATAGGGTAATAACTTACGTAAATAAATCATCCTCTTCATCGTCGTCATCGTAGAACTTTTTAGCGGCCTTTGCTTTCCTTGACGATTTACGAACACTCGGAGGTGCAGCAACAGGTTCTCCGCTGGGAACAGCTCGCGTTCTGGTTTTGGCCTTCGTGGGCTTGGTTTCTGGCTCGATATTTTCTTCGTTATCCTCTCCAGATTGACTAACGGTAGACTCCACCTGCGAGACCTTAGAACTGTCCGTCGTATCTGATCTGGCCACAACGGGCTCAGAAATACTTGGCCTAACTTTGCAGGACAACACTTTCTTCAGCTCAACTTGGAGTCGCTGTATTTCTAGATCCCGCGCAGTCACGATATCCCGTTCAGTTTCGCAGCGTTCTTCTGCCCGTCGCACATCTAGCTGAGCCCTCTCTAATAAGGTTAGACGATCTTTCAAAGCCTTCTCGAGCTCTTGAATCTTGCTTTGGTAGTCCAACGCTTGAGTTTCGAGGTCAGTGCAAGCTTGGCGGACCTTCACGCAATCTTTCATGTATCTCTCCAAAGTTTTCTCCTGTTTGTCTTTTTCGATCTGCAATGCTTTCAAGGCAGCCTCTAAGCTTTCAACCTTCTTGTAAAGGTCTTTAATTTCCTCCTTTTCCTTCGACGACATCTGGTTTTGTTCTTCTAGACTTTTCACCAAGGCGTCCTTTTCGGCTTGCACAGATTGCAGAGCAACTTCCAAGGATTCAACTTTCTTTTCAATAGTTTTAAGTTCTTCCCCATTATTGGACACCTTGTTAATTTGTTCTTCCAAATCCTGCTCAAGAGCGTGCTTTTCGGTCTGCAACGATTTTAGCCCAACTTCCGAGAGCTCAACTTTCGTTGTAAGGGCCGTTAATTCGTCTTGTACAGAAGTAAGCTTGTGCGCCTGCGCTTTAGCTTCCTTTTCAGCGTCCGACAACTGGACTTGAAAATTGACAATCTGAATACGGGCTTCTTCGAGTTCCTTGTCCTTTTCAGCCAATGCTTTCTCCAACTGCGCAAGCTGTATATCACGTTTGGAGTCCATTTGTGCTTCTTGGCCCGCAATTCGGGTACGGGCACTAGCCAACGCCAATTCGAGGATATTGCGCTCGGCTTCAACTTGACTAATCTTGTCTGTTAAATCGTGAGCGGTCTTGTCAAAAGCTTCCAAGCTGCTACGAAGAGCTTCGGCTTCTTTTTGGGCCGTTTGCAGCTCCCTGCGCAATTCGGACTCAGTGTCTGCGTGATCTGCTTGTTCAAGTGACTGGAGCTCCAAGTCACGTTTGCAAGCCTGAAGTTCTTCCTTTAGAGAGTCTAGCAAATGCTCCATCTCCGGGACGCGACTTAGCTGCCCATGCGAATCCAATAACTCCTTCTTCAACGAAGCGATTTCCAGACACAGTTCTTCCTTTTCTTGTTCCAAGTTATGGATTTCGATCTTGAAGATTTCCATATTGGTGTCTTCCTGTGATTCCTACCAAAAAAAAAAAAAATAAAATAAAAAAAATAAATAAATAAATAAATAAATAAATAAATAAAAATAAATAAAATTAAGAAAAATCTCGATAAAACATGTAATTCTGCGACAGAAAAAATAAGCAAATAAAAATGCATAAAAAACGATAATATCTAAAAGTAAAAGAAAGTTGTTTTACGAATTTAACCTACGTGTAGAACTTCTTCTTGCGTTTTGAGCTGAATCTTACAGAATTCCAGATCTTCTTGTACACCTTTCAAATCTTCTTTCAAACTGGCGTTTTTCTTCTCCAAGGCAGTGATAAGATCATCCTTGCGAGCAAGTTCCTATTGGAAAACGTTAATAACCCTATTAAAAAATTATAGAACACAAAAGATCTTACGGATTCAGCAGCCAACAATTTCCGCTCGTTTTCCTCGTACAAATCTTGGTAAAACGTGGCATCACCGGCATTCTTGCTATTGTTGGAAGTCTGGTGTTCACGTAGCGTATCAGCTAAGCACTGCAACTCTTTCTTTTCAGCTTCTAATTCCTTTACCCTGTGTTCCAACTTTGCCATTTTTTCCTCGCCAAGATGGCACATTTCTTCTTTCTCATTCAACTGACTCGTCATGTTGCTCAAAAGAATACCACATTCCTTCAACTGTGTCTCCATATCCTCTACCAAATCGGCCTAGAAAAACAGAAAGCCCATTAATTTAATAACGAAGTACTCTTTAAATTATTTGAAATTAGTACGCATCTGTGCTAAAACAAACTATTCTAAAAATTAACCAACTCTTAAATGAGAAGATGTGATCGAGAGACTGCTTATTACCAGGTATGTGTTCGTATAGGACGCTAATTTTGAATGTCTTACTACTGTTTTTAAAAAGCTGTTGCATCCGATACAGGCAGACTGCACTACTTTTATACATTTAAACAGCAGACACAAATCGTCGTAATGCCGCTAATCATATTAGGCCTTTGTTGCATTATAGACTCAAGAAGTAGGAAACATGACTAAAATCAATGAATACGAGAGGAACGCGCTGGACACAGCGAGAGTTCTAAACTGGATTTTCTGTGTCTTAACTCATTTTTCCTTCGTGGAGTTTTATTTGATGTGAAATCAGTTGATTTGATCTGGAGTAATGGCATTACCTTTTGCAAGAGCAGCTGGTTCTTCTGGTCTAATTCACGAAGAAGTTCTTCCCTGCAGGCTTGTCCTTTTATGTATTCTTCGGCTGCGTCACTTAGTAGTTGTTCATATTCCTATTGGTAAATTTAAAGGTGTTATATAGTGCACATTAAGGATTATAACTTTTTTTTCGGAAAAGAAATGCAGGAACTGATGTGGGAATATTTCAGTAACGAGGCATGTACGTAGAAGGTACTGGGCGACCATTACATTACAATTCATGATTCAATTCTGTGGCGTGTCCCTATTTTGCGAGTGGATTTCCTGTGTGCCAAGCCCGCATTTTCAAGAAACTAGCAACTCGATTGCCCAGCAAAGGAGTCACCCTTGACTCTCAACGTTAGCAATACGAGATTGTCTGGAAGGAAGTTGCCGGTGAAGACGGAAGCGAGTTGACAAGACAGGTTTGAAAAAGTCAATGGAGTTGTGTGGAAGCAAGAGAAGAATCAAGAAAGAGGGATGAGAGAAAAAAGAGAAAGAGTTAAAGTAGATGTACGTGTTGAAAGAGCAGGGAATACAACAATACATCACAGCAAAGATCATAGCTTTGCAATTAGAATTTAAAGAAAAAAAATTAACGCACATATACTTACTCGGATTTTAGCATTAGACACAGCACTTTCTGTCTCTTCAGAAATGGAATGGCAAGTTGCAAGCTGGAACTGAAGCCGAGTCTTTTCTTCTTGTGCTTGTTGAGCGACATCGGCGCTACGTTTAAGAGCTGCACGTAGGGCCAGTATCTCGTCTTCAGCGTCTCCCAATTTGATCTACACAGTATTTAGTTCAATTACGCTCCTCGAAAATATGCCAAAGTTAAGACAAAACTACCTGAGTGTCGTGTAAATCATCTTTTAACTGATAAACGACATCTTGAAAGTCTTCATCCTCATCATCGTAACGGCGGCGCTTCATTTTTTTGACAGATTTCGTCAACAGATTAATGCGCTCTTCGGCCAAGTTCTCCTGGCGCTCCTGAGTTTCTTTCAAGCGCTTACTGTAAAAATAGAAAATCACAAATTGCAAATGAACCAAAGAATAAAGAAAATCGAAAATAAATATGTTATTTAAAATAGCATCTACAATATGCACAGGACAATGTGAGCTACTGATTTGATGGCTGAAGAAGAGCCAAACCAAATACAACAAAAACTAAAACTGCATTAAATCTAAAAATAGTGAAGTGGAGTCGATGAAGACTGCGACATTCCGAAAAATTACGTTAATAGAATAAACAAAAAACGACATTAAAATTTTAATATTCTTGAGGGGTACCACCAAAGCTTCACGTAAAGTTAAAAGTGAAAAAAAAAAAAAAAAAAAAAAAAACTCACGCCCAGGATTCTTCCACTTTGACGAGCTGATTCGCGAATTGATCACACAATTCTTCACGAAGTCGTGATTCTATTGTAAGTTTCTCCCGGCGTTCTTGGATAAGTTCATTTTTAAGTTTTTCGATCAATTCAATTAAAGGCTGAAACCAATATAACATATCAGGAAATTTCCCTTCAATATTTCTTTTAAAAATACCGCGTATCCATCAGCGTCGGCATCCTCATCTTCGTCGGCTTCCAAAATGGAAGCGTTTTCAAAGCCTTCACCGTCTATAAATGTCACAAAAACAAGGAAATGCAATCAATAAAAATGTCACTTTGAAGCACATGCTCATATGCAATCAAACAAACGTACTTAAGAAGGAAGTTAACTGGTTGCGATTGGAAGATTCTCGCCCCGATTTGGAAAAGCGGGACAAGCTGCGCCTCACGAGCTGCGAGAACCGAGAACTCCGCGAGTTTTGGTGGTTTAAGGGCAGCTGGAACGCAGCCTCGGACTCGCGGTTGACGTTGACGACTAATTCTTTGGCCAAGGCACCGAACCGTAGGACTTGCAAAGTTTCGTCACATAATATAGGTTCTTGTGCAACATTCACCAAGACGCAAGCTTTGCCTTGACCCAGGAGGAAGGATTGAAATAGCCGCGTCAGCTTAGCTTCGCGGTACGGCACCAACACCCGGTCTTTGTGGGTAGCATTGTGCCTTAAAGCGTCCAGGCACCGACCCAACACTAGCAACGAGCTGTTGATATTACTAGCTTCTTTCAGTCTTTCACCGCGGCTCTGCGTTTTCGATGCACGCTCCAAACCAGCCAAATCGCAGAAAGACATCCTGTCAGTTATAAAAGGAAGAAAATTAAACAAACGGTAAGGTGTACCATGTATAAACAAATTGGAATATCAGGAGAGAAAAGGCACTGGATCAAACTCAGAAAAAAAGCTAATAATACGGCTACACTATTCTGAAAAGTAAACAGAATTTTGCATACACTACGAGAGCTTATCGTCTACGGAGGATGGTTTCAGACGTAAACACCCAGTATTATTCGTAAAAAAAAAACGCCGACAGAGAAAAGACCGTAATCTACCAGAGTATCTAAAAAGAAACATTAAAATAAAAAATAAAAAATCAATAAGAATTCGTTTATATTAGCTACGCCTGGCTTGCGCCTATTGCTGTGAAACGGTCATTAACGCAAATCTAGGTTAAAATTACACAGTTTAATATAAAAAGGAACTACGGTAAAATATCCGCACACAAACTAACTTTTCAGTGTTAAAATGATTGCCATTAATCGGATGCAATGAACCTTTCAGGCCACAACGACTTACATATTAACACGGGCAACGTGTGGATTCTTCGGATCAGCGACTTGTACAATACGCACGGTGAAAATACAATGGGAACGAGAACTGGTTTGGTTCAGTTTGGTAGCAGCAAAATGCAAATTTTCTTGACCATACTGTAAAACGCGTAAGGCGTCATCAGCGGATCGCACGCAAACTTGCTTAAGTCCTGTTGAATAAGAATAAAAAACAAGAAAAGTTTCATTACACAAAAAGTGACAATGAACTCATCGTTTAAGAGATGTAGACCGGAATAGACCACTGAACAGCTCTCGAAATTTTACTATGTTCTCTACAACCGCAAGGGTAAGTCTTTCGCCTTGACGAAATGTCGATCAACGTTTGCATACAAACCACCGTAAATAAACTACATCATAATCGAGGGTAGAAATATACACTACCTTTAACATACTGGTTTCCTGACGTGTCTTCTGCCAACTTCAGCACCGGGCGGGTGAATTTGCCACGCTGCGCCATAGCTTCACCCTTATCAAGCAAATCATGGATGTTTTCGTTGTAGATCTCGGCGTACGAGACCCAGACTGAGTAATAAACATCTTCACTGCAACTTAAGGGGACACGGTGTCCATCACGGGTGCGAAACTCTAAGTCTGATCGCCAATTATTCGCTGCGAGCAGATTTTTTTTTTACTATTAAAACCGACACATGGCTTACAGTTACAATAAATACCTGACAAATTTACACGACTGCCTTTGCCACAACGAGAGCTGAGCGAGCTTTGCGACCCTTTCCAATCCTCATGGTGCAAAATAACATCACGCTCTTCTTCTTCTTCATAGATTTCCGGCTCCGTAAGTTTGACAAAACTTAGGTGTTGTGTAGGTTTGATAGTTGCTCGCGGCAAAAGCCACCCTTCCAAACTATTAAAAATTACATCCAGAGAACGAGGCAAAATTCCGGCATCTTTGCCTCGGCCTTGCATTGTGTAAGTCTTGCCAGCGCTGGTTGCTCCATACGTGAACAAAAGGGCATTCTGGCCCAGCAAAAAATCCTTCAATTGGTCCAAAATCGCTGACTCAAATAATTGCTCTTGTGTACAATCTGGTCCAAACACGCGGGTGAATGTGAACCTTACAATAACAAAGAGAAAATTATTAGATCTTACTAAAAAAATTTTTTTAAATGACATTACTTCTGTGACATTGATTTTGCCGCAGCAGATGAATGTGTCAGATTCTTGAACGCGGTTGAGTCTTTGCATGGTAAAACAGTAACGACGTTTTGCTCCACGTCTAAGATTGATTCTTTTTCTTCACCAAGGGGCTTGACGCGTACGTATACCTTAATGTTCTCCAGAGAGTCGAGCTCTTGAAAGTCCAACTCCAAATTGCGTTTACAGTCGCTGAATACGTTTGTCCACCTCTGCCTTGAACTTGACGGGTCATTGTCTGTATTCGATAATTTCTGCCTTAAACCTGGAATGATACTTCCGCGGCCCAAGTAGGAGCTACGAGCCAGCGCGGAAAAGTCCATTGTTAACCTGAACAATAAGAAAAATATTGTAGTGTTACTTCTCACTGAAAAGATTGTCAATAAATATTTTACGTGCACTACCTTAGAGTTCCGCGCTATGCAGCTCCAGATACAAGACGATCTTAAGTAGCTTTTTCTAAGTTTTAACTATAATTTACTGTAACATTCACTGCAGGCAACCAGTGTGCCGTGCTCACACAATAATTCAAAATTTGAAGCCGTTGGGGGGTGGAGCTAAGTTTGCCCGTCGTTGTCACGAATCTTTGAAAATTTACAAAACGTTGATTGCGGAACAGATTATTTTTATTTCATTTAGAATAAAAAGAAAATTGGATTACTGAATTATTTAAAGAAGATACAAAATGAAATAGTTTAGATCATTAACACGTCATCTAATGTATCGTAGCAACTAGCCAGCTTTAAACAGAAATACGGCTCAGGAAGAAAAGACTACAGCAAGGCTACCTAAAAAAATACTGGACCAAGGGTCAAAAGCGGTAGTAGGAACCTACTACAACTGCATGCACTAGGCAAAACATGCTAGAAAAGGTCCATGTCAGACCTTTTCTAGGTGTACCGGACCTAAAAAAGTAGACCAACGGAAAAGATGAATAGCAGTTAAGCGTACCTAGTCGCGTCTTATCGCCACAAGAGCTGTGTGTAACTACCATAGCGTCACTATACGGTCAGTAGGCAAGATTCAAACGTTGCTTCAAACAAGCTGAATAGTATCAGAAGTTGAATCGCCGAACGCTGCATGACGCTTCTGTTGCATAGAGAGAGGTCAGTTACCTTTCTTGGGGAAATTGTAAAGGTGTTGATTTGGATTTCGTACTTGTACCTTTGATTTATTCCGTGAAGGTTTTTTTCGTTTTTTATTTAAGTTTATACAAACGACATGGCCGGCCAAAAATTTCAATACGATGAAAGTGGAAGCACATTCTTCTATTTTCTGCTATCTTTCTTAGCTTTAGTGCTCATTCCCACAACATATATCTGGTGGCCGAGAAAAAAGAAAGATGGTAAGTAAACATTAATAAATAATTGCATCAATGTTTGCAAGTGTGGATATATAATAATTATTTGAGTTAATTTATTTCTGTTTTTCGTAGATGCTGAACTGCGGAAAAAAGATTGTCATTGCGAACATTGTATAGCTAAACATGCCCGGCTTAAACATTCAGAGCCCTGGATCAGTACGAAAGCTGTTATTGTGTAAGTCCTTCTTAATTGTGTAGAAAACAATTCAACTATGTCTTTTCGATTTCATGTTGCTGTCATTGTATTACTCCAAATTTCTTCGGGACAGGATAAGTTGTTTTCGATGCAAACTGTCATTGTTTAGGGATTAAATTAAGTTGGGAATTCTTCTAATTCTGTACTTGCACTTTCATCCTGTACTGCGGTTATTTCGCACCAAGAAAAGCTCTTTTTCGACAAAATCTACAGGACTTAGTAAACATCTACTACTTAACACGTTGCAAAAATTTGAGCGATATGGTTCTCGTATGAAACTTAGGTTTCGTGATAACGCAGAAAAACACATTTATCTTACAGGAAAATTCTTAAAAAAAACTGCAAGGTTTACTATGTACGATTTTTTTTTAGGAATATCGCGGCAGTGTCTCCACAATATAACGTAAATGATGCGTGAAAAAATAACAATTAAGCCTTTTATAGTGATACGACATTTTGACAGCTTTTTTCTGAATTTATAAGTAATTTTAAAGTTGTTCATATGCCACAGACAAAGGCTGTGTGTTCGAATGTGACCTGAGCAAGGAATTTAAAATTCATAAGCACTGCCAAAAGCTTCTCATTTCTTGTATTTCGGATTCTCTCATACCCTGTCTCGGGTAGAGCTTCATGCGAGAAGCTGCGGTGAGAGAAGCATGTAATAGGTGCATTATGCATGCTGAACGCAATGCCAGCGAATTCAACTCAGGGTAGTAAAGTAGGGAGAGAGAAGAAGCCGGATTTCAGCACTCCTGCTCAACCGAAACCGTAAGATGCCTTTAGGACGTGATTTACCTTAGGCCAACATTGATACCTGAAATATGCTGCACACTTTAGGCTAATTCTTGCTTTATGTTAGCATCGAAAGTTTAACGGCTCTAGTTTATGTGCATTTGTTAAACATGGATACGGAAAAAAAAGAAACACTCTAACCTACACATTGTGTTTTATCTTAAAAAAAATGTATATAAAAAAATCAGATGTTATATTCGTTTAGCTTAATCGTAACACCGCTGCACGTTAACAGACGTATTAAAACGTGTTTACCAAAAAATGAACAGTTGTTATAGAAATTCATAAAGTAATTTAACATTATTTTCATACATAAACAACGTGCTAGGAGTTAATTAAATAAAAGGTGTAATTTGCCAAAGTTGTGAGATTGCTTTCAATGGTGAGTATTGTTCATGTAGTTGTGTATAATGTGTATATTGCAACAATTTTAGATGCATTTTAGCTACATGGTTCATTTCAGTTTTTTTGCCGATAACTACTTTTGCAATATTTATTCGTATTTTGTTACTTGTTTTACATCATTTATTTTGTCCAGTATGTTCATAATTTTTATTTCTTTCTCTGCAGGCGGATTGGTTTAGTATTGGGGTGGATGTTATTTGCGTACGTTGCGTACAAAACCACACAGTTTGACTACGAGTATGCCAACTTTGATCCGTATGAAATCCTACAGGTGGATCCGGTAAGATTGTCGACTACTTATTTCACAGCAGAAATTAACGATTTTTTCTCTACAGGGAACATCAACAGCTGATATCAAGAAAGCGTATCGTAAATTGTCGCTGATTTACCATCCTGACAAGGAAACGGGAGACGAAAAAACCTTCATGAAGTTAACCAAGGCTTACGAAGCGCTAACAGACGAAACAGCAAGACGCAATTGGGAATTGTACGGAAATCCCGATGGCCCTTCCGCTACCATGTTCGGCATTGCGTTACCTTCCTGGATTGTTGAGAAAGAAAACGCCATTTGGGTAACAATATAAGTTTATGCTTCGGAAAAGAAATAAAATTGGTATGTGAACAATGAATTCGTTCAATGAAACAGGTGCTCGGGGTGTATGCATTGGTTTTCATGGTCGCTTTGCCCGTCGCGGTAGGCTCGTGGTGGTACCGTTCCATTCGCTATTCGGGCGAGCAAGTGTTGCTCGACACCACGCAAATGTACTATTACTTTTTCCACAAAACACCCCATATGGTGCTCAAGCGGACGATAATGGTCTTGGCGGCTTCGCCAGAGTTCCACAAACGTCATAATCCCGAAATCCATGAGCGACCTTCGGACAACTTCGAAGTGCCCCAGTTAATGAAGCACTTACCTCAGCTCAACGAGAAAAACAAGGAACGCCCACTGTGCTTTTCGTATTCTGTGAAAGCCCGTGCACTGCTACACGCCCATCTCACTCGCATCCCTTTACCTCCTAATTCATTGGAAATTGATCGCGCAGCTGTAATACGTAAATGTCCACTCCTTCTCCAAGAAATGGTGACGTGCGTAGCACAGCTTATGATGTTAGCTCACGCTGGACGAAGTAACTTATTTTCCAATATTTTTAGCATTATGTGTTTAGGCATTATGTCACATATCCTTAAATTTTGTTAATTTTTATACTTTTTTAACAGTTAGCCGTATGCCCAGTTTGTCAACCATTGAAGGCTGTATGAAACTCTCGGCAATGATTACACAAGCTTTATGGGATTACAAAAGCCCAATGCTCCAACTGCCTCATTTAGAAGAAGATATGCTTAAATACTTTTCATCAAAGAAGGTAAGATTTGTTTTTCGTTTGAGAGTTTTTCAAGATTATTACACATCAAATCAGCTATCAACTTTGTAACATAAAATCGTTTCCTAGAGTGTTCTTTGATTTTCTTGAAGGGAAGAGAATTTATTGCTCGATTTTTTGTTTTTCAGCATAACGTGAAAACGCTCGAAGGATTGGCAAGAATGCAAGAAGACGACAGGCGAGTAGTATTGAGAGGTTTGACTGATGACCAGTATTCGGATGTGGTGAAAGTACTGGCCAAGATTCCTTCAATAGAGATGCATGTGCAATGCGAAGGTACTACTTCTATTTATGAAATGTGATCGTATTACAGTTTGTCTTCCGTTTAGTCGTGGATGACGAAAATCCTACTTATTACACGGCTGGTGCCATTGTGACAGTGACTGTTACATTGTTTAGAAAACCACTGGGTAGTTTATTTAACAAAGAAGGGCAGCTAGACGATGAGGTAGACCGCAACAATGCTGACGAGGAGGAACAAGAAGAAGAAAAAGAAGACAAGGAGGAAGAGAAGAAGAAGCCGGCATGGAAGCCTGCGAAGAAGGCCAAAAAGAGCAAGAAACCAGCCAAAAAATCCACACCCAAACCTGTGACCAAGAAAGCGGAAGAAAACAATCAGAAGAGTGTCGCAAAAGAGGCCAAAGAAACGAAAGAGAATAGCAAACCACCAGCCAGTGATGAAAGTGAAGGTAGCGACGCATCGGAAGCCTCAGAAGATGAAGAAGAAACCGCGCAAGAGGACCAAAAGGTATTTTCGTGGATATATTTTTATTTTTTATTTTTCTTTCCAAAAAATAATTTTTATAAATTCGCAGGTGTACGCAACATGATTCTCATAGCTCTGTTTACTATCAAATAAAGCAGTGAAGCACCTCACTTCTAATGTCATGTTTAAAATGTTTTTAGGAGGTGAACTCCGCCCCCGAAGATGACGATGCTGAATGGGAGAAATTCCAAAGCAGACTTACAAGAAGAGAAAGGGCCCTGGAAGGGAAGAGCAAACTCTCACATAGTGTGCACTGTCCATTTTTCCCTGAGGTTAGAACACGGTTTTGGATTTGTTTTCTGAATTTTCACTTTTAGTTTTAGGGTTCTGAATCCTAAAAGAAAGTAAATTTAAGATTTAAAACTATTTACACTGTTTTTGTCCATGGCTCTTTTTTCCTAGGATAAGCAAGAGTACTGGTGGGTGTATATTGCAGATAGGAAGCAACAGCTTCTCCTCACTGCTCCATATCATGTAACGAATCTCGTAGAGCGAGAAGAGTTGACACTTCGGTTTACTGCGCCTTTGAAGCCCGGATTGTACACGTTTTCTGTTTTACTGCGCTCTGATTCATATTTGGGCTTGGACCAATGCAAAGACATCAAGATGGACGTAAAAGAAGCAGCAGAAATTCCAACAGAACATCCACAATGGGAATTGGCCGATGAAGATGAAAAGGAAGACGAGGAAGAGGCGGAAGAATCCGAATACGCCACAGATGAAGATGTGGAACCTTTGGACGACAGTGATTAAGCTTTTTTAAAGGGGTCTAAGCAAAGCTAAAATACAGTCACCTCTCTACACAGTTGGATGTTTGCATTTGACGGGATGGGTTTCGGGAATGTTTTTGTTTTCGAAATATTATTATTTTGAACTTATTTGAAGAAAGATAAAGTTTAAGATGCAACGGACACTTGTTTTTGCAATTGTATTCCCTATGGTACATACGACTTGGATTCCACTGGGCACGAGAAATCTAAAGGACAACGGCAAAAAACGATATGGCACTGTTCGTATTCACACAACCATGTTCCGAATATTAAAAGTTTACATAATTCCAGCAAAACTAAAGGTGCAGCACAGCTTAGCCAAACCAATGGTTTCCCATGCATTCCCTTGTCCATTCGGTTTGACATACCCAACACCAATGGAAACCACATGTGGAACGCGTACACACCATGTGCATACAGCCACCGTCCCGCTCGGTAGGCGTGCGACATTTGGGGCAAGGTTTCGTTATGACTCGAATAGTAATTCGGCTTTCCTCCTCCCAGCGCGCCTGTGAAAGGATTAAACGAAAATTGAGGGAATAAAGACGTACTGTACCTATATCATTCATCTATTGTAACAGTGGAAGTAACCATGAACGTCCGCTTACAAACTTTAAAACATGCTTACCATGCTCACGACGTAATATATAAAGCGCTAATTTATTGCACCTAAAAGTACATGTGTAAATTCCGCGCTACAAAGTTTACTAATACAATCAAGCTCTCTGGAGGTTTTGAAATCATTCATCTCCAGCGTGGAAAATATTTTTGTAACTTATCGTAGAAGTTATAAACAGTAATAAAATATTCGTTACCTGGGCTGCGTGACTAGGATCAACATTATAGGATGTACCAGAGTTCAAATCAGGGCAGGTCTGAGGTACGCAAGGTCCGATGTGAGACCCTTGCAAACAGTCACGGCAGAAAACGAACTACAATAAAGCTCATTTCAAATAAGAAAAAAAAAAATAAAATATATATTAAAAAAATACAAAACTTACTCCGCATCCGTTCTGACAGTGTACACGTTTGCAGCCGGCTTCTGGAAGTAAACCCATGCCACAACCAGGTTGAGGGCAGAGAACACCACCCTGAGCTAAAACGTATTCTTCAGCTCCAAATCTTTGATACCGCGCATACTAGGAACCACAATTTAATTTTATTTACTTATTTTTCGCAACTTATTCCTCTATTACTTTATTTTTTCATGTTTTAAGATAACAACGTACAACGTGCTCACCCATTCGTCACCCATGACTCGGAAATGATGGCTCTCTTTAATCAACGAGTCGGCACAATTTGCAGCACAGCCCAGTGTATAGCCAAAGGAATCATGGAACAAAAACTGTCGTTCCATAAGCCTCGATCTGCAGTAATTCGTAAAGCATTCTATACAAATTACATGAGAAGCTTCACAGGGGAAAACCAAAACGGGGTCTCTGAAATAGGAATACAGTTTTGTTAAGAATTTTTAGCGTCAGATTTTGATGAGTTCATAAAAAATTCTTACTATCTAGGGAAATTTACTTGATTTCCATGCAAGCGAGACAATGTACATCCTGAGTATTACTACGCGTTAAATACAAAGGCACTGCACGGTCCGTTTCGCCTTGGGAAGGATGCTCGGCGCATTTAAAATAAAACTCTGCAAGTTGCTGCGACTCCGGGCCACAAAATTCGCACAAACCAGCGACCTGGTTCGGTAGCAAAACGTCGTCCCAATTACAGGGATCCCGGAAGACAGTGAAAGCACCTTCTTTGCAATTCGAGCAACGGACTCGCAGTTTTCCAGTAGAAAGTTTCCCGCAGGGTGAAGTACAGTAAACGTAAAAGTGAGCTTTGCTTTTCACTTTCTCTTCTGGAGTTTGCAATGAGTTACGATCTTCCTCTGAAAGCTGTAAGTCTAGCATGGTCTCGCATAACGGTTTACCAACGTTCTCATGGGTGACACTCTGGATCTCTTCTTTCTTCTGCTCGATGGGTGGTTCTTTACGGACCACTTTGACTGCATGAAGTATACTTTGCTGACCAAGGTCACACTCCTGGAAAAGATGTAAGGATTCGTAAAGAAAAGTGCGCATAGAAGGGACTGTGACGAATATTATTTACTTTTAAGTTAATATTGTCCGAGAGCTCTTTGCCCGCAAAAATAATCTTCATTAAGTCTGGTTCAATGCCAACTTTGGGAGAGATTTCTTGTTTGACTCGTCCGACGTCCCAGCTTGGATGGAGTAAAACAAGAACGTTTTTACCGGTAGTGGTTTTTACGTGAATTTGTAGAAAGTTCTCGAAGGTTACACTTTGACTACGCAAACCTAACATGGCTAAAAATCGCGAAAAAAGGTTCCCAAAGAACGACGAAAGCCAATGCAGCATGGCTTTGTTATTATTTACAGCTGACACGGGAAGCAAACCGCGAACGACAAGATTTGTAGCACATTACTGAACGTATTGGACTGATCATGAAGATCGTGAAGAACACTTGCCTGATGGCAAAGTTCTCCGAGTCGCATCGATTTTTTCTACAAATCTTCCGGTAAAATTAATCCAGTGCCAAAGTTTTCCAGAATTTTTTCTGATATTAGCGTCAAAATCGGAAATCCTTCAAAGATTCTCTTCGTACTCGTAGTTTATTTAGTAATGTAGACAGATCGCCAACTATGAAGCCACAAGACAATTATCATTGGGGAGTTGGTTAAAGGGAGCTTCAAAGATAAACCAAAAAGTGGTTTGGTAAACTAATTGCACCTTAAGTTAGTAAAACACTTAAAGGGATTGAAAACTATTCTGGGAGCAGAAACAAATGGCGACATACAATAATCGGATTCTTTCTTACATCTACTCTCTTGTTTATTAATTGTTATTTTTGGTCTAATCCCTCATGATTTTGTTTCCCTCAACTTAGAGCAACATGTTCGAAGGCTGCGTATTTCGTCACTTCATAATTTCCTGCTTCAAAGGTGTTGATGGCGCCACTTTTTCGACGATCCCGTCCATCCTCTCCACTTTGTGAGCCATAGTTTTTGGACCCCACTCACCTTTCTTTCTAACTGTGCCATTTATGAACGGTCCCTTAGCGGCCAGGAGAAGTTCAGCTTGCTCTTGAATTTCTTGCCATCCAATGTCTATGTGCTCTTCTTCTACTTGACGATTGCACAAAGCAAAACGAAGTGAGTATTTCTTATTTAATACACATGGTGCTATGCGGATTTTCCCGTTTTCGTTTATCTTGTGAAGTAACTTGTCATTGATAGCATCATCTCCCTACGTAAAGAGGAAAGTGAAATTGTTGATAATTAGACTTCACTTTCTTACCTTGAGCCTAAAAGACACCAAGCCTAGCACAGTAGGCGCAACGATTTCGAAGCGGGAGTCCTGTTCGACGTGTCGGTGAAATCTTTTCGCCAAACGCACATGTTTGCGAACAAACTCCCGTATACCCTTAGCTCCGTAACTCCGTAGAACAAACCACAGTTTAAGAGAACGGAATCGGCGTCCTAGTGGGATTTCCCAGTGCTAATGTACCAAGCACGTAAAATAAGTTCTTAAAAGTTGATTCATTGTGTTAGTACCCGATAGTCTGGCAGAGCGTGACATTTTCTGCCATAACGCAAATACAAAGGGTCTGTGGCAAAAGCATCTATGACGTCATTAGAATTAGAATACCTAGGAGCAAACTATATTACAGTGATCTACTTCCGAATTTCTTTATGAATTATAGTTTACCACATAGCTGAGCAATCCCAACTAACCAGCATCCATTTGTGAGGGTTGAAATTGAAAGACTGCGCGTACTCTACACCGTTCAGTAACGGCCTGAATTCCTCGCAGATAAATGCGGCGCCTGGTAAAAATGATCGTTACCAAATGGCCATTATATGCATTATTTTGACGTGGAGCCTAAGTTTTGTTTGCGTGTGTGGAGTGGAGTATGGGCAACTTTAACAAAATCTGTAACTCCTGAATTATTAATGTCTTGCGTGCATGAAGAACCAATGATTTTCCAAACTACATAAGCTACATTATTGAAAATTTTTACGACTGATTATAGTAGACAATAATAAGTGTCTGATTTTGCTACATGCCTTATTAGAATCCCTTACTGGATTCGTTTCACTTTCGTTCTCCAGTTATAGTGTCAAATAGATCATTAGAAAATATTTTTAGTGAAAACAAATTTTACAGAACCCTTAGTACTATATATGTAGAACGTATCAGTATATTTCTTGTTTTTTATTTTATTATTAAGTGGTATGCATTGCCGTACCAGCATAAGCTGCATCAACATGTAGCCAGACGTCTGCTTTTTGGCACACTGGGCCTATAGCGGTCAAATCGTCAAACGCGCAGGACCCTGTAGTTCCTAAGGTTGCGATCACCTGCGAAATTTGGATCACAATTTAAGTGTGACGTATTTTTTCCTATGATAAATATACGCAAAATGGGATGAGGCCTTTAGCACGGTCTTCTTGTAACGCTTTCTCTAACGTGTCTCCATACAGGCGGTGATCAGTTCCTGTTGGCAATGATCGGTATTTTACGCCTCCCAACATTGCAGCGCGCTCGACACAAGCGTTAGTTTGATCTTTTAAACAATACACCATGTATTAACGAAGTA
The DNA here is from genome assembly GCA_022885665.1 of Triops longicaudatus. Taxonomy (NCBI): domain Eukaryota; kingdom Metazoa; phylum Arthropoda; class Branchiopoda; order Notostraca; family Triopsidae; genus Triops; species Triops longicaudatus. The sequence goes on along the minus strand of JAGQDJ010000089.1, from coordinate 190,950 downwards.
TGCGGTTTTTACATTGTACGTGTACCTGATCCGTAGGCTATCAAATTAACTAAAATGTCCCCTTCCTCTCTATCAGGGTGTTCAGTTTGAAACCTCTTAATGATTTTATTTTTTGCTGCAAGCAGTACAACCAGCGTAGCTTCGCTAGCTGAACCCTAATAAAGAACCAAAGTAAGCTGTAATTTGTACTTCTAGTTTTGCACTGCTCAAGTAATAATAACTATTTTGTGTGCACTATTTTAGTTACTTGAATAAGACCGCCCCCCGGCCCACCGGAGCAGTTGAGAAACACTGGGGGCAGATTAAGCATTTTCCCCAGCCAATCCATCATGATTACTTCCAGTTCGGTGGAAGCCGGATTGGCACTCTAATTGGACACATACAATAGTTTCAATAAGCCATGGCGTCTGGTGTAAAACGTTAAGTTTTGCATTGGCGTACCCAAGTAAAATCAACTGATGCAATAGTGGAACATAACATATCCGCCAAGACAGAAGGCCACGATTGTCCCGCGGGGTAATAAGCATGGAAATGGGGTGACTGCCAGTGTGTTACGCCTGGCATAATGACTCTATCAATGTCTCGGAAGATCGCTTCCCATGGCTCGCCATCTTCAGGTGCTTCTTCGGGCAGAAATTCGCGCATATAGCCGGCGGTTACGTTCGGAGTAACTCGACTATTAACAGAACTTGTTCATGAACAAATTATGAGGTCGAAGATGTAGCTTTCCGTGAAGAATACGCAAGCTAAGCACTGTAATCTAACGGATTTTGCTACTTCAATATAAAAATTCGTTTGTATGCTTTATTGAAAAATAAAATTTTGCGACTATTTTTCTTAGTTCGGTTATTTTAAGCAGAAGAATTTGCTTGCAACCGTAATCACATTCTGCTGAACTATTAAATGTAACTGTGCAACATGCAATGAAGTAATTTAGTGAACTTCGGCAGAGCACAAATTGTCCTATTGGCTGCTCTCACCTCACACAAACTTACCGTTTGCTAATGGTGTCTAAGTAATTTGTTAAATAGTCAAGCATTTGGCGGCCTGCGATCTGAAATTCTTCCGAAGACTCCATAGTAATATTGCGGGCACTAGTAAGCAATTACAACACTGAAAAGATATTCCGCGAAGAGCAGCGAGAAGACTGTTGCCTGCGGTGTTGTGCTCGATCTCGCTATATACACCTAGGTATGTTAAGTAAATTTTGTGAATACGAAACCAGTATCGTCTTTGAATTTTATTCCCGAAGGTTAAGGTGGCTTGTGGACCACCGTATCAGTTTTTCTATCCGGTTTCTTTAGTTGGCACTGCTAGCCTAGATTATTTGCAATGTACTTGTAAAGTAGAAGCAACATTTCGGGCGGCGTTTTCTTAATTTCAAGCTAAGATGACGCGAAGAGCAGCGAAAAACCTTGAAATCGAGCATATCAAGAAACTTGACGCTTTCTGTTAAGCAATTACCAAGGGTCGCAAAAGTACGCTCGTGCATCGCATCCAAAGCAGCAATTCAGATTTCGCGTTACGTAAGTAACCGATAACGTTTGCATTGCGCCATGGTAACGCGCCTTCTGGACGTCGTATCCTCATGTGAAGTGATCCATGCATGACTGCACCCTGATGTTGATAATTGACGAATTCAAGTTCACTAGGATGTCGTCTGATCGGGATAGACGATTGTTTTGCCCCTTTGCGTAAACATTGGTCTATAAAATGAGCACAGACTCTTTCCAAATTATTTTCGGAAGTATCGCACCTTTTACATGTTTCACGGTAATGCAGAGAAAACTTTGATTCTCGCCAAGCTTTGATTCATGTTTTGTGATGTTTGTGAAAGCTTTTATTCGTCCGTAGTCCGTAGATCGTGACTGTAAACTGTTTTTCGTTTCAACTGCCTCTTTTACAATGTGTCCCATTTTCTATTTTAAAGGGATAGGGGATATTAACGGAAAATCTTCGGAACAGAAGACCGATATTTGCAAAACATGTTAGTGTATACGCCCTGTCGCAATCCGCATTGAAAACTACAAAGTCAGGGAGCAAACTGATCTACCACGAGTCGTCTATCATTTCGAAATCAACGTACCTGCTCGTTCCGTTAATATTCACAGTGATTTTTCAAACACAATGTAAACCATCATTTTATCTAGGGTGGGATATAAAAGGTCATGGTGGGATATAAAAAGGTCATTTATTATCATTTTGATTGGCGCTCACAAAGCGAATAAACTCTTGAAATACAACGTTAAATGTTTTGTATTCGAAGTATACAACAAAATGCGAAATTTGAAAAGAAAAGGATTTGAAGTCTGGTAAATGATGACAGACAACAGATGAATGCCGAGTTTAGGTTCGACTGAATTCTTTTTGGATACCGAGAATGCAAACCGACGTTTTCTCATAAATGTACATTTATGGAAAACGAGGTAAATCATAAAACATGGTTCATGTTTGTCAAGTAAATAATAAACCAATGTGATCAGTTTCGAACAAGACAAAAGTCTTCAAACTTAAATCCCAAAAATCTTTTCGAAAATCCTTCGCACGGTAGATCGTCTACCCACTTTGATGGTATGGGGCAAGTAGCGCGTACAGGAAAGTCCAACACTTTCTTGCCAGTACGTAGCTTCAGGATGACAACGTTTATCAAGGGGCGTTACCTAAGGTTTCGTAAAAAAAAAAAAAAAAAAAAAAAATGAAACAATAGTAACAGAAATAATTGTCGTTGGGAAATAAAATGAATACGTACCACCATGCAATAGCTTCCAGATCTTAAGTTGGAGAAACTAGCGTCCTTCGCTTTGGTAACGTCCTTTAGGCTTATGTACATGCAAGCTCCCGAATTTGGCAATTTGGTCAGTTTCTTCCAGTCCTTTTCTGAGTTTGGACAAGAAGAGCGCACTTTGTACAAGTTAATCAAGAAATGCTCGAAATCGTACTCAGGCTTGACCAATTTGAACCGAAAAGGGATTATCCTACAAGAAACGAGCGTGTTCATCATGTAAGTTTTGCTGGTTTCGTTGAAATTTGTCACCAGCGAGTGGGACCCAGGATTTCAATTTGCGGCTTCCATTTGGTTGGAAACAACACTGTCTTGTTCGAAGTAAATTCCAGGTCTTGGTTGAAAATCTTCGCTTCTGTTTTACCTTTGTCGAACAAGGAGATGCGCAGACAGTACGATCCCGAATACACGTGACGGATTCTGAATGTCGTGGCATTCTATGATAACAATATTTTTCAGTGTACTTACACGACCTTCGCAATATTTAAAATAATGTTTCCAAATAGTACCTCCAATTCCACCCTGTAAGCAGGTTTTCGAAGGGCGATATCTATGTCACATATTTTTACTTTCTCTGTCGTCGTCGCATTTTCAGCGTACAAAAAAACTTGATGTTTCGGAGTATGCACTTTAAACTTTCTAGAATCGCAGCGGTTGCTAAGTAATTCAAGTTCCAACAAGCTGAAATTGCAAGATGAAGGCGGCGAATTGACTGTGACCTGCAGAATGGCAACGGATTCGTTGTAATTCGTTTCCACACTAGTATTCAGGCTAAACTGGCATGAACTATCTTTGTCTACCACAGGAAAGCTTTCTATAAAAAGTTAAGCTCTTAAATTTGAAAACTAATACGCATAGTAACATGTCAGTACTTGTTAGTAGCGTTCCATTGTGAGATTCTTCTTCCGCATTTAAACTTAACGCAAAATTGAACGAAGTCACTACAACAAGCCAGAAAATGCTCCCTCTTCGAGCCATTTTTCTTGGCGAAAGCTGCGACGTTACCTCAGATCGTGTTACGTTTAACTGAAAATCTTGTTTACGCGGTATGAGATTCAGATCACTCTATCTTCCTCTTCTGTCTGTCCTTGAACCTTACGCACCCACAAAAACATAAAATAACGAATAAAAGACTCAGTTTCTTGAAATGAGAACAGAAGTTCTTTTGCAACGTAGAAAGTTCAGAAGAATTCAATAACTAACCCATAAGAATATTACACGCATGGCACAAAAGATGGAAAATTCTACATTTAAGTAGTTTTCTTTATTTAAATATCAAACTGTTGTATTGATCTAAAGGGTTTCATCAGGTTCACTTAAAAGCGTTTCCACAGGAATAAACGCTGGTGACACTGGGTGAGAACAGGGCTCAATTTTGAGCTGTTTTCTGTTCTGGTACTGTTCTCGTATCACAATGTCTCGTAAGCCTCGTAGGTGTTCATAATACGGCTTAACATCACGATTCTCAGCCACGTCAATATAATTCAAAAGAGTTTCAATACATTCACGAACATGGGCCATCTTGGGTTTTGCGATTGGTTCGTCCGTATCTTCATCCGACTCCTCTTCCATTTTAACTCTTGGGCAAGTTTCCAGTATTTCGCCCGTCATGGGTACCTGCCAACCCGCATCTGCTTCATTTTCATCCAACCAATTTTGAACATCATCTAAAGAGACTCCAGTCTCCCCACGTTCGTGTAACCTCCGGAGAAAATCTGTTGCTTCCAAACCTTCAAAGTCATAGTCAGGATCAGCGTCAATCAGCAACTTTTTCCAACTGTTGCACAACGTTGTGGCTTTCACGTCCCTCCACGCAGCTGCGAGGTTGTAAATCGCTGCCTTTATGCTATAATTCTTTATGTTCTGAAATGTTCGTTGTGCTCTGATATCTTGTAGCAAGTCCTCGTCTTCTTCCACTAATGCAAGCACTTCTTGTAGGTACCGTTTCTGGTAGAGACGCTTGCAAGCCACAATAATGCCTTGATCCATGGGCTGGATCAACGAAGTGATACTGGGAGGCAGGAAAAGAACTCGGATTTTGCCATCTTCACTGACTAGATGTTCCGCGCTAGGGTAAACGGGTGCATTATCTAAGATTAAGATGGCTTGAACATCCTCCGCTTTCTTTTTTAAGACTTCCGTTTGATATCGACGAACTTCGGGAACGAAATTACGAAAAAACCATTCTGAAAATATATCGGGGGTGAGACACGCCTTGGGAGAATGAAAATAATGAACTGGCAGATCATCCATGCAGTCTCTGAGCAACCTGGGAGAAGCCAATTTGCCCACTACTGTGACCTTAAGTCGATGTGCACCGTCACCGTTGACGCATAACAGCAAAGATATTTTTTCTTTATTAATCTTTCTATTAAGCGTTTGGTCTTTGTGCTGCGATATGTGAGTGTTGCGAGGCAGGCCGAGCCAAAATAAGCTCGTTTCATCGGCGTTGTAGACCTGCGATAGGTCCAGCTTCTCTTTGGTAATAGAGTCGTTGAGATGAATACGAAAGGGCTCAACACCTTGAGTACCAGCCGTGCTTGTATCTTCTTCTTGTGCGGCCAAGTTCCGTAATCCGTGACGCGTCCGAAACCGCCACAACCAGCCGTCACTTATTCGACATACGACATTTAAGCGTTCCGAAATAGCCCGTGCTGCGCTTCGTAAATCCATGGCACGCACATTTACTCCGCATACACGCTGCTGGATATACCACTTGTACACAGCTTCTTCCAAAGTCTCTTCCCTTCCCGATTTCATGTGTTTTCTCGCTTTCAGGCATTGCGCGTCTCCGACACTGTACTTTAAAGCAAATACTTTTAGTTTGTCCTTCTTTTTTTTAATATCTGATACAGTTTGTTTCTTGATGCCATATTCACGGCAAATTTGGGCAACGGACACGCCGGCCTCTAATTTGGTGACTACTTCGAGTTTTTGAGCTACACTTAGGTTAACACGTTTCCGTATGGAATTTGGGGCTTTTGTTGTGTTAGAATCAATCCTGTCGCTGTTTAGAGATTCTGATTTCCTAAGCCGAATGTGCTCGTCTTTCGGGATTACAGCTTCCGAATTGATGGTTTCCATTTGCTCCCAGTTTGATTCAACAGTGTCTAAAATGTCAGTGTCAGAGGTGTCATTTCGTGGATCTTTGACTTCGGAAGTCTCAGATTCCATCTGTTTATTTTTGCTGAACTATAAAGGCTGAGTGACAAGAAATATAGATACACATACCGATGATATTCACGGTTACACTTAAGTAAACAAACATGACCATGTGGGAATTTTCCTTTCGCTATCGAATACGCTTCAGGTACAGCCTCGGACCACTACTTCGTTACCTGCCAATAGATGGTATTTTTTTCTTTAGTAAAGAGTTATTTTACCTAAAGTATTTAAATTGAGGTTTCAATCAGGCCTGTCATGATTTGCTAGCATGGCCACCGCGAAGTTATTGTCTTATTGCCTTTCTCTCAAAAAGTCCAAACAGGTTTTTTCCGAGTTCCTAAGTCAGAATGAATTGTTACGGGAAACAAAGCCCCGGGCAGGTGACGGGGCTTCAATTGTAGTGCATACTCGCACTAGCGGATATTACATTAATGCATTTATTTTTTTCCGGCATACGGAATCTTATACGTAAGAGGTCATTGTCAATAATAACCGGTGTACTGTACTTCTCAATATAAATGATCCAAGCAAACGGCCCCAATATCTAACGCCACTGCAGTTACGCGAGCGCGTCCCACTCCAAGATCTGTTGAGCGCTTTTGACCCGCAGCCCTAAGCTTCGGTCACTGGTAGCGTGCGGTTAGCGTAGGGCAGCTTTGTTTGGGTCTTTCTTATAGAAAATTTCTGTGCATCATAGCGATATTTTACAATAGTACTACTGCATACCTTTTTGTGCCTTTTTCTTCGCGATTCCTGGTTCATTCTTCAGTGGTGGTGGCGTGGAGAAATAATAATTTATTTTTAAATTGCGAACTATATTGACTCAAATCGTCTTCGTGACATTCAAGTATAAAGAGATCAAGAATGAATTTTTCTAACGTATTTGACTGCGAGCCAGCGTATTCTCCACACAGCAAAAGAAAGCTTATTCTTCGTTCTACCAGTGAAACAAATTCAGATCCAATGAAAGCTTTAGTCCTATACAAAGGGTCTCACACAAAACCTGCTTCAAAACTTCATGCCAGAAGATTAACCAGCGCGAAGACTTCACGAAGCATTGACGACAATGTATCCGTACTAAGCAGTAGTATCGGCTCAACTTCTGGCTTTAGTTTTCGCAAAAGCTTATCAAGCGTGCTGGGCAGCTCATCAACGTGCATCCGCAACTCCGATTGCGATTCCCGAGTTTCCTCCCTCACCACTTCGTTCTCCACATCTACATTTACTGCACAACAGTCCAAATGGGGAAAGCGTTGTGCCAGCGACATTGACCTAGAACATTTGACAAAAAAATTAAAAGTCGAATCGTCGGAGTTAAAACCCAATAATTCAAATCACCCATTCCAAATTTTTGTATCTTGTTTCCTGCCTTTAGTTCTTATTCTACTTTTCGTACTTTGGCCCAGCCCACCAAGTCCTGACGTACCCAAAATTGACATTGGTAAATTAAATGAATCTCTTCGCCTGGAATTATTCGGCCAGCCTTTAGCACAAAACTTGGTCGCTACAACGCTTCAGAAATTTTTGGATGATCCAGAAGCCTTGTCTTTGATTTTAATTTTTGCTGGAAGCTCCGGAACGGGGAAAACGTTCACTACGTCGTTAATTGCCCAGTCTTTGCCCGCCACCAGCATGTCGACGTATTATCTTCACTCGAACATCCAACTATTGGATTTCAAGCCGACGTTAGGCTGCGGCGTCCACATGCTGGTCTTTGAAGATATGGAATTAGGTTCCGGGGCGCAGCTAGAGTACATTTTTAAGGAAATTAGGTTGAGAAGTGGAAACTGTTCGAAAGTTGTTGGAATTTTCAACACGAAGGCGGGCCAACGTGAAATTGCTCATTTGACTGGAAAGCTAATCAAGACGAATATGTTACGCGAAGCCTTTCCTTTGGATGAGTTTCAGATTGCGTTGTCGCATGTTCTGCGTAAGCTAAACGTCAATTTCGAGTCAGTCGTTGTGCCTTTCTTGCCACTCGAAGAAGTCCATGTGATTAAATGCATTCGACGTGAATTGGAGACGTTAAATAAGACAGCGAATATATTAGAGTTTTCTAATGTGATACTAAAGGTTTTGGATCAAGTCAAGTTTTATGCAGTAGAAGACGTATGGTTTGCTGCTACGGGTTGTAAGCGGTTACGAGAATTCTTGGAATTCCACCTCAGTCAGAAGGAAGTCCAGATTCGTGAACTGTAATATGACGGTTTTGTATGTATTGACGAACACCATATGTGGTGACAAACAGGGTAATGCTCAGAATGACAAGTTGCAAAAAAAATAAATGGCCTCGTCGTCCCCTCCGCAAATTAGTCTTGTGTTAGAAACATCCAAGCTATTCACGGGCAAAGGTAAAACTGGAATTAAGGCGGTCACTTCCAAACGGTTGCTTGCGACTTCTGCGCTTAGCCAGGGCGTCGTTACGCTTGTACCTAGACATTGAAGAATTAATCAATTTCTTACATGCCAATTAATCCGTTCTTTTCAAGAGGGTCAAATTTAGGCATTTACAATAAATAAATGTTCAATAAAGTATCAACGTATGAAAGGGAACTTGTAAGTATTTAGGTACATTTTTTAGTTATTTACTTGGATTAAGTGATGAAGATGTTGATCGAGAAGCATCCCATTGCCATACATTACCATCTTCAGCGCAAGTGAAAAGGAAATCAGGATGGTTGTTGTGGAATTTGATTTCTCGCACTAAACCAAAGAACACGAATGTCGAAAAAGTTAAATCCTACAAATCTGACGGTGTATGATTTATATAATATTTAAAGTACCTGAGCTGGTATGGCCTTCTAAAGCAGAAATAGGAAACTCGGCTTTCCGCATGTCCCAGATTGTGACCGTTCCATCTTCGCTGCCAATGGCGACAACATGACCCTGACTTGGATGCTTCGCAACGCTGCAAGCTCCCGTCTTCGGAAAGAAAAACACATTGTAACGACACAAAGTAAGTCAAAACAGGTATACCTCTGCTTCTTCAGCAACGGAAAAGCGCTGCGCAGGTTTCTTAGAATCCCCTCGTAAATCCCAGACTTTCACCTGACCTCGCGAATTTCCCGTCAAAGCACTCGAGTGCGTCAAAAATGTGACAGCAGTCAACACACAACTATCAGCTTCGCCTATTATACCGAATAGATTTTAGTATTTTCCTCTAAACCAATTTTGAAGCATCGTACTTATGGTCCGAAGAGGCTCCCTTTGATCAAGGAACAGCAGGTTAATTTTCCCGTCTTCACCCACCGTTATTAGCTGCCTTTCCAGAGCAGACAAGGACGTACAAGGTGAGGGTGTATAACTGAGAAAAAAGGAGTTGAAAATTGACCAAAAGGTGTGTAATTGATCTTTACTTGTGAGCGTGAAGCTTTTCCCAAGTTGAAAGGCGATGCAGTTTGTCTTTCACTGAGACAATGGAAACGTCACCAGATGCTTCAGCCAATACCAGCTGATTGTTAGTGACGAACTAACAAAATATATTATAAAGAATATTCTTGTTGCATTACGATTGCAAATTTACTTGCATGTCCGTAACATCGGTAGCCACAGGAAGCGAGTGCTGAGCCACTGGCTCGCTATAATGTCCAACATCCTCTTCTGTTTTTTTCCACAGAGTAAGGTTATTATCCTATAGAGAAATTAAAAAATTATTACTGATGCACATAAAATCCTTTTTTTACCTCATCATCCCATGTACCAGTAACGAAAGTGTCGGGTTCTTTAGATATCAAATCGTGATACGGTTGCCAGCGTACTTTGCTCACTTTTTTCGAAGTAAACTTTGCTGAAATAGACAAATCACTTGAACTCATGATTAGCACTGGTATTTCAAATAGCTGATTCCCTAGAAATGCTGTTTTGTTTGTATACAGAAACATACGCGCCAAAGCAACATTGCATAAATATTGGAGCTTGCTTTTTAAAACTTGCTAAATAGCGAATTAGTTATATATTTTGAGACTTATGCCAATATTTCAAACTTAAAACTAATTACGTTGCACTTTTGAAATATAAAAGAGTCTTTTAATTGTTCTTAACATACACATTAAAGATAAAAGACGAAACTGACTCTACCTACACTTATCCGGCAACGCTTGCTTTCTCTCAGAAAGGGTAAAAAAACTTGAGACATTCGGAATATTGTTTGAAAGAACCGCATCTTTCTCATACGAAATACACTCTTTAAAAATTCTTGAAAATTTATTTTGAGACTATAATTTTATACCTATTATGTTTTTTATCTTACAATTTCTGTACCCGAATATTGCAGTAAGGATTTAATTTCGCTTCTTGTCGATTTAAACAAGACATTTGAGCAGTTCTGTTAGATTTTAAGTTTCAGTGAAAACATTGGACTTCAGTTCTTTGTGTTACAAAATCATCGTAATTGTTTATGAATATTCCCTGCAAGCTACAACTTCATCTTAATTCTCAAGCTTGTAAACTCTTGCGAAGCTCAATATTTTATCTTTCTGTCCAATTCTCACGCAACATTTAAGTAATTATCTTCCGAATAATAAGCATTTGTTTTGCTATTTACTTAGCCTTAAATTCCGTGAACCTAGACGTTGTTTTGAATATACATTATTTTGAAGCACTGAAATATTGTTACTTGCTTTCTACTAGTTTAATTCAAATTCGCGCGCTTGTTTGAAAGTTGGCTCCGGCTTTCAAGTAGAAATCCTGAATCCGCGGATACGGTTCGTAACGGTCGCGGCCACGGCGCTTTTGCATTCCTCTCCTTCAAATTTTACTCAACGGACGGACGTGGCAGGCGAGGTAGGTGGTTGTTCCTCTTTGTCTCTTTTTGCATATTTCGCAAATTCTCAGTGACATTTTACTCGGCTTACTTTTAGTGTTCTCAAATGCAGTGATTTAAACTTAAGTACGTTACCAGTTTTTCAATAAATTGCCATTTCCAACTTAATAAATGCAAGACTTCTACGACATGATTAGGCAACTGTCCGGACATGTGTTGCAAGGAAGTTCTCGTCACTTCTGTGAATTGCTATCTTCGTCTTTCTTTGTTAGTAATCCACGTTTAAGTTTATTTTAGTGTCAAATTTTTGTCTTATACCTCTACGCCTGTATCCTTTACTTGTCTGAACAATAATTTGTAATTTTTTAAGAAAATTAAACATCGTTTCGTGAAGACAGACATTCTTATGAGCAGAAAGGCTCATTTAAATATTAATAGTCTATCTTTGACTTTTAGGATCCTTTGGTTTAAAGTCGTTTTCAGCCGAATCTCCAGAGCACAAACATGCCTTCCGAAGCAGACACTCGTTTGAAAAGTTTCAAGAACAAAGGACGTGACCTTGAGGTACGCCAGGGCGCAGTACCCTTTACAGTTTATTGTAGCCTCTGTAATACCTTCGATATGGGCAATGCTCTAAACTTTCCAAACGTGCCCTTTGTTGTCGTATTTGTAGGACCTTCGCCGTCGCCGCAATGAAGTCAACGTGGAGCTGCGCAAAGCCAAGAAGGATGACCAGCTCCTCAAGAGGCGTAATGTTGAATTGGACGACGAACCTTTAAGCCCTCTTCAAGAGCAAAACCGGTCAGCAGCCCCGACCCTTAGCGTGGAAGAAATTGTGACTCACATCAATTCTGGCGTAGAAGACAAAGAGCTGGTCGGTACACACGCGGCTCGTAAAATCCTTTCGCGTGAACGTAACCCACCCATCGATACCCTAATTAAAGCTGGCATCATCCCGAAACTCGTCACTTTCCTTGCCCGTTCACACAAGTAAGTGGTACTTTTTAATCACGGTAAGAATGAAAAACTAATACGAATGGGTGTTTTTAGCACCGATCTTCAGTTTGAGGCAGCCTGGGCGCTTACCAACATCGCTTCTGGTACTTCGGAACAAACTGCAGCGGTTGTTAAAGAACATGCCGTACCTGGATTCATTGCTCTGCTCCAATCTCCGCACCAGATGGTAGCCGAACAGGCCGTGTGGGCGTTGGGTAACATTGCTGGCGATGGCCCTCAGATGCGCGACCATGTTATCAGCCAAGGGGTCATCAAACCGTTGCTGAGCTTGATTAAGCCTGACGTGAGCACGGGCTTTATGCGCAACGTGACCTGGACTTTGTCCAACCTTTGCCGCAACAAAAACCCTTCGCCACCTCTAGAAGCCGTGCGCCAGTTATTGCCCGCTTTAGCTCATTTGATCCACTACAATGACAAAGAAGTCTTGGCCGATGCTTGCTGGGCACTTTCTTACCTCACGGACGGTACCAACGATAAGATCCAAGAAGTTGTCAACGCTGGCGTTGTACCCCGATTGGTCGAACTCCTAGCCCAAGACGAACTCGCCATTATTACACCGTCTTTGCGAGCGCTGGGTAACATTGTCACCGGCACTGAGGAGCAGACGGACGCCGTGGTCCAGGCCGGTATTCTCCCTGTTTTGGGCAAACTCTTGGGTCACCCGAAGATCAACGTTTGCAAAGAAGCGGCATGGTCGGTGTCCAACATTGCAGCAGGAACGAGCCAACAAATCCAATCCATTATCGACTCTGGAGTTGTCGCACCTTTGGTTCACGTCTTGGCTAAGGGAGATTTCAAATGCCAGAAAGAAGCGGCGTGGGCGATTACCAACATTACCTTGGGTGGTAAAGTGGAGCAGATTGTCATCCTCTGCCAACAAGGAGTCTTGGCTCCCTTGTGCGAATTGCTCGGCTGCAAAGACTCCAAATGCATCTTGGTGGTTTTGGATGGCTTGGCCAATATTTTGCAGGTATTACGTTTTTCTTACAATTGTGAGTTGTCTTTCATGGAGTTCGGAACAAAAAGTGTCCAGACGTTGATGCCTGGCTGTTCTGAAACATGTTGGACGACTGCATAGATGAGTAAGAATGATTATACGCGTATATCACTGTTCACATACCGAGTTTTTGTGACGATAAATCTTATAAATGACAAAGCGCTCTTAGTTACAGAGAAAGTTGCTTTGGAGTGCATTGCATTAAACTGAACTTGTTTGCTTACAGGCTGCAGAGAAGATTGGAGAGATTGACCGCGTAGCATTAGCCATTGAGGAATGCGGAGGATTGGATCGTATTGAAGCGCTGCAGAACCACGAAAATGAGCAAGTGTACCAGAAGGCATTGAGCATCGTGGAGCAGTACTTCGCTGGCGAGGTATGTCCATTTCCTTATATTCTCTCGTGTTTGGAAAAATGCTATGTTAAGATAGTGCGATATTCGCGATAGTAATGAGTCGAATGATTTAAACCAATCATCAATCACTGTTCACAATCTGTAAGGTTTTGATGATACTTTTCACTATGACGACTCCTTGATATTTGTTTTAATGAAGCATAGTTTGTTTCAAACGGTTCTAAGTATTTCATTGCTGTCCAGGGTGAGGATAACGACTTGGCACCATCTACATCATCTGGCGCTTATGAATTCAACGGTGCAGCAGCTCCAGAAGGCGGCTTCAACTTCTAAGTTGCTTGATTTTGGTCGGCGTTTTTTTTTTTTTTTTTCTTTTTGTAATGATAATTATGTAAGGGTCCAGTGTGTTGTTGATGATGAGATTTGTGAAAATTTCTTCACTAGGCTTTCACTCTTTCTGATGCCATTGTATATAGTTTTCATTTTAGCGTAGCTTTGTCTACTTCGATGTAGTATTCAATCAGGACTAAACGGGAGAGACAGAAAAGTGAGCAAAACGTTGTGACGTTCCTTTCTTCGCAAGGACGGGTATCAGTGTCCCGTGGAAAGAAAGGTTTTCCCTCAATGATGTTTGTAATAAAGCCATTGCAACAATACTTGATTTTCTTAAAAATTGCGTTTGTGTATTTGAATCATTCAATTTCCTGCTACAGAGATGAAACTTGAGTCCATAACTCAATAATGTACCGCAAAAGAACGCTCGTACAGAGTTCCGTGTTTTAGTCACATATAACAATGCAGAAAAATGGTGAGTTTATCACAGATTTGACATGTCAACTTTTTTACATTTAGACAACTTCTTACAAAATTAGAAAAATCTTTACACAAATGAAATATGTCTTTTCTTCTTGGCATGTCCCATTCCGTTGCCATTGTTAATGGGAACGGGTTGTTGTTCCGATTCCGTGGAGAAGCTGGGCTGTTCTCGGAAACTGTACGACACCGGAAGTCGCCTATTGTTGACCGACCCATTGTCGTATGGAGGTACTGGTGTACTCATGGCTGAGGTCTTCCGTGTCCCAGAATAAGGCCAATTGTTGGTCAAAGGAATGCCCAGATTCGGGTCAGTGGGCGTGGTATTGTGGTAAGCGTATGCGTCATGGGATGGCGCGTAAGACAAAGCGCTAGAAGTGACACACAAAGGAGGCATCAAGGGAGGTTCGTTGTCTGCGCTGTCTCGAGAGTCACCTCGTTCGTCGGCGGAAGAATCTATTCCAGTGTCCTCTGACGCCACTGACGGCTTGGAAGAAAGCGAAGTCCCGTCAACCATGACATTACCAGAACTGTCATTATGTCCGTCTTTAGTGATAATAATGCTGCCGTTGGTAAGTACGTGTCGATAAGAGTTAGATTTCATAAAACGAGGTAAGGACATATGTTGGACATTGTCATCTAACATGTAATTCTTGTTGTCAGCAGTTTCGTGAGCGCTGCTGCTGTCTCGGGGTAAAGTGACAAACCACGCCTTCTCGTCGTACAAGGTAGCAGTCGGTTTGGCCACCGTTTGGGGCTCGCTTTTGTCATTTTCTTCTAGCCGTTGCTGGCGGTTTTTGGAGGAGCGCAAACAAACCACGATCGTCACCAGAAGGAGAATCAAAACCGTGCCGATGACTCCTCCTACAAGAGCGTACAGCTCGGTTTCTTGTAAGCCGAACCAGAAGTAGTGCGCGGGGAGAAGTTGACGGCTTTCGGTATCGGTAGTATTGGAGAAATCCGAAGGAGGAGGAGTAGGTGGAAGGGTAGTAGTAGGCGGAGCTTCGTAAATGTAAGTCGAGACAATGTTGGAAACTTTGCCACGGTTGCTGGCGGAGTCGATAGCCACCAACGCGTAGTAGAAGATTTGGTTCGGCCAAGGGACATCTACAATTATGTGTTGGCGGGTACCGATTTCCGCGGGGACTAATGGAGTTGAGTGGATCAGAATGCCTTGGGATTGGAAGTTGGCAGCTGTTAGAGCGCTGCGGTCGGTGAAGCAGCGGATTTCATAGCTGGCAGCTGAGCCGCGGTCGAAATCACCGCCCGGTGCGCTCCAAACGAGTTCGATTTGAGAAGTGGCGTTCGAAACGTTCGTGATTCTCAAGTCCGTTACTCGGCTTGGAGGGTAAATGTCAACCTGGGCAGTGAGATTTAAGCCGTCCTTGACCACGAAAGCAGGACCAGTGACTATGCGCGTAAAAGGGGGCGTGTAGCGAATCTTTTTGTAAGGCATTCGGTTACCGCAACAGTTAGCCTCTGTAAAAGATACAATCACAAGTGTTAGATTCATAGTAGTAAATTACAAAGGTATTTTGCTATCCTTACCGTAATGGGAGTTGATTTGCGGAAACATGGCAGCGCCATCTCCGTCCGTGACTTTGAGCTGAATGGTATAGTAACCTGACGATGCCACATGGGTGAAGTAGCCAGAGTAAATGCCATCGCCGTGTGTTATATCAGGGTCTGAAACGCAAGAAACAAGAAATATTAAAATCAAATTTACAAGTATCTAATTATAGTAAAAGCAATCTGTTTCTTTTCAGAACTATTGACTAGATTGCTACTTTCTAGGATAACCTTTAATACAGTATTAAAATAACGATTCCTAAAATAACAATCGCAGTTTTATAGTACACCTAACTGTTATTGTCTGTCTGACAATGATTTCCACATAAAGTGTAACGGAACGGGTATGTTAAATATTTAAATTTAAAAACAGACCAATGGTGAAGCGTACTGCAATCAAGATGGACTAACTTACCCCCAGATCCTCTATCAGAGAGTGAGACACGGACTTCGGGTTCAGCTGAACCCGGTCGCGTGACTATGGCCGTAACACGCGCACCCATAACAGGAAACTGTCCTTTCTTGACATCCGCGTACAAAATTATGGGTGTATGAGATGCGTTCACAGCTTCGATGCCTACGTTGGTCCATACGCTCGCGAAAATGGTCGACTCCTTCGTATCGAGTTCTGTCAGTACTTCCATAACTACCGCCGCAGGACCGTTTTTGATCAATTGGTAAAATTTCAGCTTATATCTCCAAACGCCAGCCTATTTGCCGCAAAACCCAACGAAATATCTCAGTAATTTATCTTGTTGAAGTATTAGCTCCTTATTTCAGTAACAGCTTACCTCCGCCACGCCCGGTAATCGCAAATACAGCAAACCATCCGTGACCAAAGGGAGATCGAAGACTTTGCCCGAAGGGCTCGTAACTTCCAACGCCTCCACATCGCCTTCGTCATGACAGTGAGCAGTGACCAAAGTATTAGCTCCTAGGCCTTCTTCAATCAAAAACGCGCCCGAGGCTTCAAGACCTTCAAATGACCAGTGAATCTGCTCGTACACCTGTTCCCAAACATTCAACAGATGTCGTAAAACAATTATAGAGCGGTCCGTGCATAAGGCTGGAGTACAGAAGAGAAAAAACTTGCGGTCGTTTATCGTGGGAACTTGGGGACTTGTAACGGTTGGGAACGAGACACCAAGTTTTCCCATGCGAAAATGAACGCTATTTTTCTGTGTGTACTTAAGAAAAGTGGCTTCACAATTCTTTACCTGATGGAGAGGAAGTTGGTCCCGGCGCAAGATTTGCAATAAGGCTTGGGTTAAATGCGCTTGCGTAAGGGCAGCGCTGGTGTTGCGCTCTGAAACTGCCATAGCGAGCCCATTTTTGCCGGCTAAACGGGGCAATTCCAGGAATGTCGTATGTGAAGGATAAGCGATAACAGACACGGAAAGAGGCGACCGTTTCGAGACAATAGAATCAGCCAGGGATGCGAACTGGTCCGGGTAGGAAGATGAACCCGTTACTAGCACGATCTGACCCGCACAGCAGGGTGTACTTTCCTGTAGGACCTAGAATCACAGTTGCCGCTTTTTATTTTCTTGTACCAAGAGAAAACATGCCGCATTTACCAGACTTCTCTCTTTCCCAAGTTAAAAGCCGGTGTTTTGAAAGAAGATAATCCGTTAATTCAAGCGAGTCGCGTAAAGACAAAGGTTTAGCTAGTGAACACAAAAAGCACTGGAAAACGAGATTACCGCTGCGGTAGCGAAATTAGAGCTTATGTCTTTGTGTTCAAACAGCTATCCCATATAGTTCTAAGCTTGCTCTTAAATTCGCTTCCCTTAATAGCTTTTAGTGTTAAGAACCAGTTTAAGCGTGCAATATCCTTTTATGTTAAGGTACTATTATTTTGAAGTATTAAATCGTGTTTACACTGCTCAAATTGTCCCTTGTTGTCTCATTTCTGGAAGCAAAAAGCTAGACTAAACATGAAATTTGAAACAACGCATAGAGACATAATGTTGAGGATTCGTTTTAAGATATTAAATATGTGATTTGTGGTATGTCAGGGTAACTATTTAGCAGTAAGTATAGCAGTGAGTATTGTACTGTATTGTCAAATTTTTCAACATAAACGTGTCTTGTGAGAATAGCTGATTCATAGTCTCTCAAAAAAAAAAAAATTAGTTATCTAAAATTTTGCCAGGATAGAGAAAGTAAGATTAGGTGCACAAATTATAGTAAAATAGAACATACGAACGAGGTAAGGCTAAAAGTAATAAATATTGTAGTGTAAACAAGGTATTCATTATTCATCTCGCTCAATGGCAGCTAGCATCTAATCCCTCGTAAGATTGCATAATGAAATGGCTGTTATGATTTATCGCCCTGTCAGCGCTATTAAAACAGCAAGAAAGATTGCTTAAGAGAAACGACTTCGTTTTTGCTCTTCTTTGCCGGTTTGTGAAACGTTGGAGCGAAAAAGCAGGATGCGTTCTCTTGTGCGTGTCCGGTAATGACCATAATTAGGCTACCTAAGGACACTTGTGAGTTGAGCGCCACCCACCTTTTTCGTACTTTAGCCCTCCAGCTATCATGGTGTTTCACAAACTTTAATAGATACTGGAATTGTGAAAAGTGAAGAAAAATGCTCTCAAAGCACCCCCGAAAAAACAAGGCGGTGAGAAAAACCGGTCTAGAATTGAGGAAAAACATGAGTTCTAGATCCCTACCTGTCGAGCCATCTTAAAGGCACAGGTCAGACACATGTCAGATGAGGTCAAAGGGCGGCGAGGAATTCGACCCACCAAGCCATCACGATTCCCTGCAGTGACGACTGTTAGCGGGAGAGCCATGGAAGCCTCGTGGCCCATGCTAATGACGCACAGTTCCGAGCCATCTGGCAAGGCGTGGATGAATCTTACCAGTGATCTTCTAATGATGCTCCATCGATTCTACAACGATTTGAAACAATATTTTTAGATTGGCTTAGACTTAAAAAGAGACAAAAAAGAACGAAAAAAGAAACAAATGATAGCACTCACATTACTAGCCATGGTTTTCGTTCTATCTAAAATGACCACGTATCGCGTAATGTCGGCGATCACGTACTCAATTTTCGGAACGAAGAGAGCCGATTCTGGTTCAGTTGATTCTGTAACGCTTTCGAGTTCTTCTTTGGTCGATTCGGTGGAGAAAATCACATCTTCTTCGTCCAGCCAGGGCAGTTCTTTTCCTCCACGATTTCTCCTGTTTAACATAGAACAGGAATGTTCGGTTTACTTTCTGTTCAGAATTGATCTAATTTCCCTTACTGTAATTTGAAATCGGGATGCGTCATGAACACTTCCCACATGCTTTTTTCCTCGCAGAGAATGTTGTGTTTGGTGGGAGCGGCCTTGTTGTGCGTCGAAGCATCGCAGAAATGCGCAACCTACGAGAAAAAGTTTCGAGTTTGGTATAAGAAAAGCCTAAAAGCCTAAAAGCAAATGCAAAGGTGTTTACTTGTGAATCAAGGGGTGAAGACATGATTGATGTGACAACGTTGAATGCTACGTTTTGCTCCACGGTACTGTTGCCACTGTGACAAGAAAAACAAGGAACAAAACCGTAAAATTAGGAATTCGGAATTTTTTCCTCATGTGAAGCATATTTTGACACGATCAGTTCCCAAAAACGATCGTTTTGGACACAGTGGGAGAGGAGGGACTTAAGCTAGAATTTATGCAGAAATTCGCACGTTTGGAAAGTATTTGTGTCGCGAGGGGCGTGATCTGTCGCCCCTCCTCCTGCTGAGCGCCCCATAAAGTGACGGATGGTTCTAGATGACATTGCGCTAATGTCTCTTAAACGACATCCCCATTTTCAACACAAACGAAACTTTAGGGAGCTTTGAGGATGAACCTCAGTGTTGTTTCTTTTCCCTAAGTTTTTCTGCATAAACAACAGGATCTTTATACAGATTTTGCAAGCGTGGAAAATTGTCAAGACGAAGAAGGGTTTCAAGTAAAAAGACATGGTAATGAGGCTAACTTGGGGCTCGTTTACAAGCCAAAAGTTTGGCGTCACACTATGATCTTTGACACCTGTCCGTCCGGGGTGACATTAAGTCTCTCGTCATCCCTTTAGACATCGGTCCATCAAGAAACGCATAATTTGGTACTGCGCTAGGAATCGAGAAGGGTGAGAAAATCCCAATGCGGGAATTTAAGGGTAAAACTGGCAGGTGGTTAGAAAAGACTGGGGCACCGTAAGCGAGGCATGGCAAATAATTTCTGTTCCTTTTACGAAGCTTTGTCGATTTTCTTTTCTTCTCAATTGACTGCTTTGCAGTCTTACGGTTTGTGAGACTTTAGCAAATCGGATTTATAAGTGAAGTACACAGTAGATGTAAACAAATACTTCTGGACTTTAAGCTTTCTTATCGTATTTGAAGAGTTAGCACTTAAAGGCTTAAAGTGTTTTGTACTTGAAAGTAACGCTTCATTGTTTTGTTTACATGATTTGTAAGGATTCCAACGCTTTCCAGATCTTGCAATTCGTTAAATTCAAAAGGATTAAAATTGAAGAGGCTAAACCTTTGTAAGGGCATGCTTGCTATGCTTTGTTACAAGAAATTGATCCCAATGTGAAAGATACGTGGCTTTTAGGGCTATTTAGATTGTCAATAATACTACGCTTAACTGGGTAAACCGATAACCAGAACTTGACTTCGAGAACAAAGGATAACTGTAATTTAGGTCGGCAATATTCGTAATGGGGTTTAGCAACGTACAATATTTCTTCCGACAAAGTTGGTTAGGAATGTTAGTGAATGGAAACGTATCGTACTCTAGAAAATGTGACGTGTCGATAACAAGTCCACAAGAATCTCGATGATTTCTAGCTCTCAACCGTCTCTAAACCCTGACGATCTCTAATATCATTTAGTATCATGAAATTTTACCTGGTGCTGGCATTGTTGCAAGTAGTGTGCATTGTAGTCAATCCTTCTTGGTAAGTCAAAGGGTACCGTTCATCGTGCGCATATCCGATCTCATCAAATACTCCATACCGATAACGCGCCCATTGTTGAACCAGTCTTTTGGCTATACATACCAAGGCAAAGAGGGTCCAGAAAAGAAAATACGTTAAATTCCCAACTGGGAGAGATTTTTTTGCTCCTAACCTTTCAGTGTGACGTCTTCTGCCTGAGTTAAGAAGTTGACAGTGAAATGAATCTGTTTGCCTGGCTGACCACACCCCCCGTATTGTTCCGTCCAGGGTACTGTTCCCAACAAAGGATGCAGTCCGGAACTAATCTGCATATCAGCTTCATGTGGTCGAGCCCAAGTTGCGCGGGTCACCGTCCGCGTTCGATTCGTACCACCAAGGCAGAGGCTATTGTTCCATGACGGTGGAATTAATACTTGAACGTGTTGCCAGTGTAACCATTGGGAAGTTGCTGTGTGCCATTGTTGTGATGCAGCTGCGAGTAATTCCTAGAAATTTTAAAAAAAATCATTATTTGTCTGCAAAGACTTTTCCTATTATACTTGTTCCCACTAATGCTAGAATACTTTTTATTCTGACAACTACAGACTTAAATCTTAAAAATGTGGAAGAAAAACTTTTGTTTTCATTAGGATATCTTTTTTTTTAAGAAAAAAAAAGCCCAGCAGCTTTTGTCTGCCTTTTATTTTCGAAGGCCGTTGTTAACGAAGCCGTATTGTTATTAAAGAAAAGGTTGTGGTGGGCTTGCAGGAAGAAGAAAAGGCAATAAAGAAGGTAGCTTGATTGTTACCACAAAAGAAGAGCAATTACAGAGGAAGAAGTTGCTACAGCTCTTACCCTACAATGAAAACAAAGCAAATTGACCAGATCCATCACTAACTTGTCTCACATGCTGCATCAAACCGTTCTAATTCTATTTTCATTATTGTCCCAGCTGGAAATATTACCTAAGACGATGTCTTTCTTTGGGTGTCTTTCTTAACTTGAAAACTAAGGGGAATAAAAAGAGCCCTAACCAAGAACGGAAATGAGTTAACCATTGAGGTTTTAGACATGTGACCCAATTTTGGGGAAGGCAGCTTTCAATCAAATTTTTCTTAAGCTTGTCAACTTTTCCCTAATTTTGACCGGATGCGAAGCAAAAACATGTCAATTAATCAAGCCTGACACAGCTAAACTGCTTCAAATATCAGCTTTCGAAACATGACAGTTTTCAGAGTATCTAAAGAAATAAAGAAGAAACGTTAAGAACAGATTTTTAAAGGACTTCGTAAGTTAAAATTAAGCAACCGGCACCTTTGATTTCAGTCATCCAAGGATTGCAGCCTGCAATGCAAAGTTTACCTATAATGCTACTTTAACTTATGATTTTCAAGCGGATTTTACGTTCAACTACCAGCATTAATGTCTTACGTTGCTAGTAATTGCTATCGTTTTTTCTTTCGTGTTTCACAATTTCGTAACACAGTGGTCGACGGGAAATGACAGTAAATCCGAAGTTATTCTAAGGATTTGAGGTTATGGACATTTCCCCTCACAGAAAAAAATGGAATGTGTCCAACCACATTTTTTTCTTCAGCCTGAAAAGAAGTCGAAATTTCGAGATATGGGAAAAGCTTGGGTTTACACAACGGCATGCGATGTATGCCATGACCAAAGGAACTGCGAATGTCCGCTATTCTGACCAGTTCCATTTTTTTGTTCCTTTTCCTTGACTCGTCATGTTCGGGCCTTGCACAGCAACAATACTGATCGTAAAGACCAAAGGAACATCACGAACTAGTTTTTCCTTTTAGCTTTTCCTCAAGCTTGTCAAACCCCCCTAAAAAAAGGGACAATGCCAGGTTTCAGTGCCTCTGAAAAAGTAAGCAAAAGCATTCCCATACAGTCCATTGAATCCGTCTAGTCCAGCAGCCAGATCTGCCTAACCAGAAAAACTAACCAACACTTTTGTTCTTGGGGTATGTTCTAAAAGATCCAAATCGCTTTTGTTCGTGAAGTCCTCAAACTATATTCCTCATTTTAACAGGCGCTCGCCAAATGCTCTTCGAATCCTTTCGCTGAAAAAGAAAAAGGAAAAAACAAAATAAGTTTTGTTAACCCGTTTAAACTTCAAAACGCTGGGTTGGTATTTTGAGTGCAGGCTCCCTCTCTTCTAACCTTTTTTTTGTTTGTTTGGTTATTAGACATATCTTTGCCTTCCCTGCTGTGAAATAACAGGATCTGTTAGAAGAGGAAGATGGTTCGTGCAGCACCGGTAGCTCACGATTTTTCGGGAAAAAGAAAAAGGGAAAATCTCTTGTTTACAGAATGGTAAGGGCATTGTTTTCCGTCCGAAGAAGACGTCACCGAAGAGGCCTATTGTTTCCCATGCCCTTCTCTTTTACCATGTGGAATGAAGGAAAAGGTTAACTCCATTGTTACGGGGGGTAAGTTTTTGATACTGTCATGAAAAGACGATTACGGGCTGTGTTTCGTGTCAAGTTTGGACATCTCGACGCCTTCAAACTCTGCCATCTGGACACCTCAGGTGGGCGATGCTTCTTAAACCCTGTAATTGAACGGAGTCATCCCGAACGGAAATCTCAATCTTGAGCCAGACGTGGCGGGCTTCTCTTACGTAGCTTTTCGTCTGTCTCCATACTTTATTCCCACGTTGCAATCCCGAACGTGTGAACTTTGCCCTCCCCAAGCAGTTCAAAGACTTACATGAACGAATATTCATAACAGCTAGACTAGATGCAAATCTGCTATACTTCGTACACTACCTTTAAAGTTCTCATAGCAGAGTTTGCACGATTTTAATACAGAATGAACTCTCTTTAAAAAATCCTACCTTAGTCTTTCGCAAACCTATCGTAGTAAACGTTTTTCTCGCTGCAACGGAGAACCTGACTGTTGCTGTATTTTTTTTTAAATTATTTAGTATTTTTTAAAAAATCTGTCTTCAATACACTTTTCGTAAACAAGATGCTTCGATAAATAGTCTCGGGTTGTCGCAAGAATGCGCCGAAGTAGTTTAGGAACGTTTTAAGCGACCTGATAGAGATCGAAATGGCTCTGCACAACTGCTTAGTTCATTCTCCGGAATTTGTTGAGTTTTAGTGCTCTTAAGTTGCGGGCGTAATTTATTTTGTTAGTTTTTGGGAACAAAATGTTTGAACGTCCAAGATAAACGTAACGTTAGTGAGGAATTAACGAATTTTCCGTTTCTTTAAAATTAGTATTTCAGAAAAGCAACATTAAACGTTTATTCATTTGGTTTTGCTAGATAGGAGCCATCGTAATAAGTTCTTGCGTTTAAAAGGAACATTAGCATATTAAAGGTTTTAAAAAGCCGTTGAGTGAAGCAGCAAAAGAAGAATAAGGAAACGTTGAAGGACAGGATACGTTCTGCATAATTTAAGACGAGAGATATTACGTTGTACTACAGCGGATCATTGTGTGTAAAAAAGGGGAGAATAAAGAAGGAGAAAACAAAAGCCCCATATCTTTCTCTCTTCGCATGTGTAGAGTGGGGGGATCACTTTTTTTTGCATGTCATTAGAATACTGATGACGAATGTTGAGGGAAGGAACCACAAAAAATGACTGCATATCCTCTACACGCACACGCGTTTTTCAGATTTGTTCTTCCAGACATAAAAAGTGAAAAGACGATAGAAGGTATTTCTTATTGAAGATCCTTTGTTCAGTTCTTTCTCTCTTCGATTCTTCTTTCGAGTGTTACTACATTTTTCCTTTATTTTATTTCTTTTTTTATCACGTTGACCAAAGAAGTCGTGCTATATGCCCCTTCCCACCTTAAGGCTCTTTTGACTTATGTATGTCATTAAAGGATCATCCCCCCGACCATTGCGGCTAACGCTGTCTTTTTCAATATATGGTCATGGCGCAAACTAGCGAAACACGAACGCTCACTTTTACTTGTCGAAGCGAAGAAGCCTGTACACTTTTCGAAAATCCATATTTGCTTTAGAGCAGTGCAACGATAGTTCGGAACGGAAAGTGTGGGAATGGACGCTTTCCTCACCATTGATTTTCTTAGAGAATTTGGAATTCCAGAACGCAACAAAAGGAATTTCCACACAATTTGGCAATCCTAACTTTTTTACCCAAACTATTTATAACCCATACCATTTTTCAAAAAAACGTTTACCTAAATTTTAAAATGTTCTGTGAACTTATCCTGGAGCTTTTTAACATTGCAGTTACTACTACTTTCTCATATACCAACCGACCTGTGTGGGTAATAACTGTACCTGTCGAGTTTTATTTTTTTTTTCCACACTTATTTCTTTTTCTGTATGTCTGATTGGAGTGTAACGTGTGAGCTAATGTAACGGAAGGTTATTATTCGAGTTCTGGTTAACCCGGAATTCAACCACTAATTTAGCCTTGCTTTTTTTTACTTGTTCGTCACTGGTTGCAGGATCTAGGCACGTTCTTAAAAATACAAAGATTCGTGCTTTTTAATGACTTTTCAAGGTACTTTTGTCCAACTGTTTGTTTAAAACGGGTCCGTGAAGTCGAAGTTATGAGTAAATTTCGGCAGCTGTGAGTAAAATAAGCGTTTTTTTGTAGCAAATACTTCGTTCCCAGCGATCCTGCTTAGTTACCACGACCTTTGAAGGGATTAAGTTACACAGGGGTAACTTAATTTTACTCCTGGTAGCGCAGTGTTCACATTTGGTGGGTACGCGAAAAGATTTTACCGGGGTGAGACTTCACAACGTAAAGAATTCGTTAAGTCGGGTTGGTGGAACGTAGAAAAAGTTCGTCTGTTATTCCTACGCTATTCTTTCATTTTATTTAGAAAATAAATATAGGATTTTGAACACTTAAAGATTTCACGGTTCCCAAATTTTGTGTCAAGGGAGTTCTCTTGAAATGATTCGTGGACCATTGCGTGCTGGTTGAGACATTCGTAAGGATTTTTTTAAGGGAAACAATTGCGAAATTTGTAGTTTAAAGGTAAAAAAAATCAGGAGTTAAAAGCTATTAGGTAGCGCCTTTGATTAGAGCAGGTGTTGTAAGAGCGTCTTTAAAAAAGTACTTTCAGAGAGACCTGTGCTATTTTCGTAATGTCTATTGTTGCAAGAAAAAGCGTTACTCGACACGAGGGTCGGCACCTTTCTTCTTCTCTCTTTGTTTAAAAAAAAAGGAGCTAAAGGTAAAAATACTTTCGGAAGATCCTTTTTCCCAAAACTTACTGCGTCAAAAATGGCTGAATTTCACGGACCTGCCTCTTTAATCACAGGTTGTGGCCGAGTGTGATGTGCGAGCGGGAAGGGTTTTACAATAGGATGTGTATTATGCTAGGGAAACGCACAGGAAAAGAGGACGAAGAAAAGACGACGCATTGTTGTAACTTATCTACGACAAGCGTAAAAAACTTTTTTGAAGGGGTAAAAATAGGGACCCGTGAAGTTCCGAAACCTTTTTGAAGAGGATGTTGCTTCAAGCCCCGCGCCTCTACCGCCCCTCACCCTTTGACCGTTTTTATGCTCATTAAGCGAACGATTCAAACGTTCAACATTTTAAGGATTTTTTTTATCCCTGCTTAGAAAATCTTTCATATGTCTATAATACCCTTGACCTTTGCCGTTCGTTGCTTGGAGAGTTTCTTGGTTTATTTTTTTCTGTAGAAAAAAAAGTGAAAAAGATCCTATAATAAAACAAGAATTAAAGATACATTTTTTGTATGTGCGGGCTCGAGTGAAATTGAGAATGGTGGCAAAGGATTCATATGCTAATGATGACTTTTGTTGTCGACAAGGAACAATCCTTAAAGCCATGCGATACTCATCTGCATAAATATGCACAGTGGTACTTTACGAGTGATGAAAATTCTTTAATATCCTTTTAACTCGTTTTTCTTCTCGTTTTTTATTCTAACGATTGTGGCTCGTTTTTCCTGCTTGGTAACCCGCAAACGCTAATTAGCTATTAAAGAACCTTCTTTAAAGATGCTGACGTCACTATTAAGAAATTAACGATTCGCTTAGTTGCGAGATTAAAACTTATTTGTATTGCTAGTTTGAATTTTGCATTGTATCTAATTATCTAATCTAATGTATCTAATGTATCTAATCCATTTGTGTCTAATTTATATCTGAATTTCCTTGGTGCTTTCTTCGCTCATACATTTCAATTTTTTTGCATATCTTATTAGATTAAAACGTTCGGCACTATGGAAGTATTTTTTAACATAAAACTCGCCAACGTAGTCAATTGCAACGGAAGAGTGAATCATTTTTCGTGAGTAAATCTGAGGCAACTTATTTTGAAGTTATTCCTTGCAGTGAATTAGAATATGTATTTCGGGTTTTAAGAGCACGTTTTTAAATACCTCTAAATGATGAAGAACTTTAAGGCAATCCGTATCTTGGTTAACATCCAAGTTGATGAGTATATTTTCGAATCCGTTTCCATTTAAAGTCACCATGGAACTTCCACTCATATTAATTTGCCCCAGTAACACCATGTTCAGAACGAAGCTCCACATTGTAAATTTTTTTCCCGACATTTTGTAAAAAAAAAACTTTTAACGGGGGATAAAATGTTCAAGATTTTTTTCACGAGGAATTCATGAAAATTTAATATCCGTATACCACCCACACCAAAATCGTGCACTTGAAAAAATTGCCACCAAACAAGATCGTTTCGGTTTTCTCGGGTAACAGGAGAGACGTGACTGTCAAGAAACACCCTCTCCTCGGGAGTTCAGGTAAAGCACTGAAGACGAGACCCTGCTTCCTTCGATGTGGGTCTTGGGTCCCTGTAGTTAAAAGGTGGTGAAGCACACCTTGATTCCTTCCATTTCCCGTCGAGCCTGAGGCTAGGAGGCTCACCCTCCCCAGGTATAATAATCATAAACCCATAGGCGAAAAAAAAGTAGGAACCAAGAAAAAAAAAAAGAGGACGAAAAAGTAGTTGGGCCATGGGAACGAAACTGTGGTCGGTTCCCCCACACAACTTCAGCACTGTATCAACAGTTGTAAAACTTGTTGAAGGTACAGTAATTCCAAACTTGACTGACGAATTTATTTAGCATTTTCGTAATTTTGACACAGGAAACTTATCACAGCCGTTGATGAACAAGTAGTATTTGCTTTTTGTCGTAACCCATCTTCAATCCAGTTTTTCCATGCATGTTGACGAGGCCGATCATTTGGTGTCCTGCTGTGTTTACGACAAGCGTTTGAGGTTTAGCATATTGGGTATATATAATCAAACATAACACGTTGGGGGGCTTGTGATTAGATTAAACAAGTTGGTTCATTGTTGAGTGGTCTCCGTTGCAGTTCTTGTCGAGTAATTCTGTTAAGACAAAAAAAGAACGGTTACGTGGAGCACAACGGTGTAAGGCAATTCTTTAGCAACTTGTTGGAAAGTCTCTCCCACGAGGGGTAACGAGAAGAGAGACTTTGGGGCTTATAGCACAGTGGTTTCTATACCTTTAACCGCTAATGGACCGGAAAATAGACACCGTTTTCTCAGCCCCTGTATGGTGCAAGTTTGGGGGAGTAATTACCCACCCAAGTTGATCTAAATTTGAAAGGAACCCGAAGAAAAAGTAAGGCAAAACAGCCGTTAGTAAAGTGTTTTGATTGAGGGAAGCTCTTTCAGAGGAAAGGTAAACATAGTTTTTACCGTGCTTTTGTTCACTTTAGTCGTGATTTAATTTTCCGTAAAACATGTGCTCGATGAGTGTGATACCCTGCTGCTTACTATGTAAGGCCGTAGTGAACGAGTACAATTTGCTGCGCTTTTAGTCAGTCCTTGCAGTTGTGTGGAGATCATCGAGTTTCGGTAATTAGGTAAAGCTTACTTTCGAAGAATGTGAATTTCAAAGTAGAAGTCTTGCAACAAACGCAAAATTGAATTTTTTTAAAAAAAAATTAACGAGGCAATTTTGTGTCTTCGAAATTGCTCGATTTCGTTTAATTAGTTTCCTTTTTTGGCAAATAGCTCCATTTAATTTTCACAAATTTCTTCCTTACGTTTCCGAAGAAAAGACCAGACGTTTCTTTGTAACTGATTGTCAGGGGTTATAAAGTATTTTTTAAGGCTTTTTGGGTTCTTCTATCTCTCGAATTGATCGTATATAACTAAACTATAATTTTGCTAATTAAGAAATTGAAGCCGAAATGCTCCCAGGAATTATACAGTACAGACTTTCTTATGTTAAACATAATATTTACTGAATGTTGTATAATTTACATAAAAATGGCCTTCAGGACGCTTGGGCGGAACGATGGGCTCTGCGTTTGGTGTGTCGTTTCACGTTTAGTTTCGAATTGAAACAAGAAAGTTATCTTACTTTCACATGTTGGATGGGATATTGATTCGCTTCAAAGACATATGTGATATTTTAGCGGTTTCATCAATACTGTGAATGAGCCTCATTGCTACATTCAGTAGATGTTTTAGTCGTTATTCTTTTCTATATAATAGTGGCAACGTTTAGCATTAGCTAATTTTTTAACACAGTTAAAAACTGCGAAACTTCTCGCCTATTACTTGTAACTAAATTTGATTATTTATTACTTTCATCGGCGTGAGCTTTGCTCGTTGCCGTAACTAAATTTGATTATTTGAAGTTTGAATTATACAATTTATTTCATATGTTACATATTTTACTGGGTTTTTTATGTAAGGAATTTCAATCATCGCATGATAGAAAATTACGCATATAACAATTTTAATGTTTTAGTCAGAAAGGACATTTTATGAGGCATTGGAAAGAACTCGCCATTTGCATTTGATATATACGAGATTGCACACTGTCGGCCTTATTTTATCATTAATTAGATTGTCCAAATAGGCTAACATTACATCGTAAAAACCAAATAACCTTATTAAATATATTAGCCTGCAGTGTTTTCACGGCTCGTAAGAAACCATACAAGGTGTTACCGAGAAAGAAATAAAAAAATCGTTTGTCTGGGAGGCCAAAGTTTTCCTGAAGCGACAAATAGTTGGAGGATGACCTGCTAATGAATAGAGCCAACGGTATTGCATTTATGAAGGTGTGTAGCTTACTGCTGGGAAAACAAGTTTTAAGGGGATCAGAAGTAGCAGCGGAAGCGATCTTTTCAGAAGAAAAAAAAAAACGTAAAAGAGGAAGAAAAGGCGGCTTACCATGCGGAAAAACGGTGACAAAAGTCACAAAACCGTGTCTTCCGTCTAAAAATTCT
Organism: Triops longicaudatus; assembly: GCA_022885665.1. Classification (NCBI taxonomy): domain Eukaryota; kingdom Metazoa; phylum Arthropoda; class Branchiopoda; order Notostraca; family Triopsidae; genus Triops; species Triops longicaudatus. The sequence goes on along the minus strand of JAGQDJ010000089.1, from coordinate 161,347 downwards.
ATTTAAAGGGGTTGCGCGGAACCCGCAAAGCGGATTGAGAGAAAATACGAAGGAATGAAATAAAGAAACCATGTTTTCCAACAAGAGGTGTAAAACTATTGTTTGAAGTCAACCAAGTGGTCTTTGCTACCTGACAACGAGACCGAAAGTTCACTTTTCTCCTTTCGGTAACGCCATTTGGCCAGATAATGAAGTGGCGCAGCTACCTCATAATGATAATCAAGGGTGGGTGCTCAAGAATTGCCGTCAGCCTTTTTTATCCTTCTCTTATATTAAAAGGAAATAAAAAAGTGGCCCGTTCCGTTTGCTTCATTTTTGTTCACACGGAGGTTACGTCTTTTGTTCCTTTTTATAGAAGAAAGGAAACCATGGAGATTCGTAAATGACGTACTGTACAAAGATGTTACAGAAAAAGCTGATTGGCTCATTGCATTTGTGGTAAAACGAAGTCAATTGCCACAATTTTTCGAGGGAACTCTTTTTTTAAGGGAAAATTAAAAGAGGGAAATTTAAACACCAAAATTTTCCCATGCATGGGAAAATGAATTCCGCTAACCACAGCTAGTGGTGTCCTGCACAGATCCTGCAATGATTTTCTGACTTTCGGTTAGTCTAACAGCTATGAAAAAGTCAGTACAATGAGTAAACAAACAAAAGTCAAGCAAAACTGGCGAAGCCCTTTGTTTCTGCGAAAATTGTGAAACCGTGTGAGTCACCTAAAACGTCTTATGTCCTAGAAACATTACTCAGACCATAATTTGAGAAGTTTTCTTATCGGCAACATTTTTTCACCCAATTTATTTGATAATTTTGATAAGTATATAAATAAAAAAGGTACGTGGACGAAAACTTATTTAAAATCTCTCGGTGTAAAATTTCGTTTCGTTGCTTAAAACTGTACTTTTAAGGTGTTTGACATCGTCTTGATTGTTTTGTTGTGTGTTATTTTTGTGCTTTTCTTTTATGCGCATAGCTTGTATATATAAGTTTTCATATTCACTGATTTTTTAGTTATCAGACTCTTGCTTGACATATGTCGACCATAGAAAGCTCTCTATTACCTAACCATGAAATGCACAAGTGAAATTTCAGTCGGAAGTTATGAAAATATAAAATATGTCTAGAAAAATTTTTTGACATAAGGGAAATACCTGTATCCATATTAAACAGTAGAAAAAGTTCTCACTGTAGTATCTATCTGTTAAAGTTTTAAATAGGTTACATTCTTTCACTTAATAAACTTTGCTATTAGTGAGTTCAATGCATGGACCGTGTGCATGTCCATCGCAATCGTAGATTTTCTGTTGAGGAGAAAATTATGGGATTGAAAAAAAGTGTTTTTAACTAGAGTTCTTTATAACGCTTGTCTTTGTTGATTACTTATTTTGTAACTTTTTAAACGGAATTCTGTTGAATTATAAAATTGTGGACGTTTGTACGTAAATATTTTTTAATCAAACTTGCGTATGCATTTAGTGGAGTTCGCAACAAAAATGAAATTTATTGGACAAATAAATCGTGAGTTAGCAAAATGAAAACTATTCTATGATTTATTGCGTTGAAAGTTAAGAAAGACTCGCAGTGGCTTTTGCTCTAGTGGATTTGAGCCAACAAAATCATATTACTCATGGGAATAATGAAGTTTTGGAAGATGGGCAACTGCTCGATTTGGGGAAGTTCTTGTTACGAATTCTATTACAGATAACCTTCTGTAACAGTACCATTACGTGTATGAAAGGAATACTTGAGAAATTAGATTACGGCCTCCATTGACATGGGAGCCGTAAGTGGAGAGAAGGCCGTGTAGTAGATTCTTAACCGACGAAAAAAGTGAGGGGTCAAAGCACCCCGTGATGTATATTGTCCATCTCCACCCGCACCTACTGTAACGTAACTTTTGACTAGAATTCCTGGTGACAGGGCTGAAGTTTGTAAAGAAAGAATGTTGTGAACAGGGCTAGGGATTTGCCCCCATTTGTTCGCTTGGGCTTCTAAAAAGGAAGGCTTTCGTTTATTTCATTGATTTCGCGCTCCGTGTTAAATAGGCTCTCTCTTCATTCTATTCAGTTTGTTCGTTTCCGTCTATTGACGGGGCGGGAGGGTTGTGTATGCTATAGAACCGCGAGCAAAGCATGGGGAAAAGACCTCAAAAGGACCAACAAACCATTGGAGAAGTTTCTTGGGTGCCCCCTCAGTCACACCTTTGTTACACTCATTTGTCACCTCGATCGCGTCGCTTGGACCTCGGTAAAAACTTTTCTACCCAGCCCTATAGTCTCAAAAGCAGAGGCTACTGGAATTCTTCGGGGAAACAGGCTACAGTTCTCTCTCCCTCTCAGCCCTCGTAGAGCCACCTTCACCCCCACCTGGCCCAGGTGTCGGAGCGTGTTAAGCATTGACCAAGAGGGGTTGCTCGCACCATTTATAGCGAACCCCAATGCGATTTTCCACTTAAACGTGTATGGGTACAACAAATTTTTAAGCTTCGCTCTTTTCCAGTCCTTTGAACGCGTACAAAGTGAAGAAAAATTCCGTCCAGCAGGTCTTATATATTCCCTTTAAAAATTGCGCTTTTTCACTCCCACAAGTCTTAGAGAACTTCATACATTCCAGTATATGCGGTGCAGTGTACCGTTTCGAATTAAGAAATAATTCACTGGAAATAACAGCTTGAAAATTCCATGTTTTTCAAGTGTAAGGAAAAAGTAATATTGTCTAGAATGGATTTGGGTTACTAGCGTTTTTCAGAATTTCTAAATGTCAAGATTCTAAAGATTATTTGTGCAATTTTAAGTTTATGTAATCAGGTTTGGTTTCACATACGGTCGTACTTTGATCATGCCATGTTCATTTTTTTTAAATTTCTTTTTGAATGAAATTTTTCCGTGATAACAATATAGTTAATATCCTTATTTGTCTTTTCTGTGATAAACGTTTTTTCATAAAAAAACTGTCAGACTTTTCGTTCGCGTTAGTACTAATAGGAAAAATGTTAGCGATCATAAAATCAATGATCACATGTGACGTCGTTTATCAAATAGTTTGATTACTTTTGCTATTATTCACAAGTGACATGATGTGATACTTTGAAAGGTGCTATACTTCGAAACAAATTCTTGTACTATAATAACACTGAATAATGTGATGTATTGCATATATAATGTAAATACTAACATCAACCTATTAGAAAATGCACTTTCGTTTTCTTTACACCTTATTTATGTATTTATTTAAAAGAAAAAAGAAAACAGGCCAAGTTCACCAGTTCGCCACATTTACATTTTTCCGTAAAAAGACGTAGCAAAAATTCAATCGTAATTTACTAATTTAGAAACAGCTCTTTCTTCCTTAAAAATGAACTAGCACTCCTAAGATATCCATAGGCAACATTACTGTGAAAACTGGTTCTATTTTCGAATAAATTTTTACAGTATGATGCCTGAATATCTCCCATGTTATCCTCCCATAAGGGGTTTGCGTATAACGAAACCTTAATTTTAGTATTTATAACAAACACATCTTCCACAAATTGTCAAAAAGTATCTAAATAACAATTAATAGAAGTTGCTGAAATTAAGGGGCACTATTCCTTCGGTGGTCGCTGTGTTCCGGGTACGCGTCCTTGTGAGTTTACCGTGTTGTGCTAACAAAGAATTCGTCTTGGTTTCGGCGAAGTTCAGCCTACGCGAGGCTTTCGAAAAGCCATCCATCGCGTAAACCACAAGACCGCCACTGTAGGCAGCGTAAAAGGTGAACTTCTCTAAACAAACGGCACGTTTGAATAGCGGACCTTTCTTCGGATCCTAGTTTTTTATTTGACTGTGTTTCCTGTCGGGGGTGTGTAGTCCCGCGTTCAAAGAAAGTGTTAAGAACTTGTAGGAACCTGTAGTGATGGTGAGAAACCTGGCTCTCTGTACCTTTTCGCCGCAAATCCCAACCATAAATGGGTTCTTCGTGACTAATCCTCTACGACTCGGGATCATGGTGCTATATATTTTAGGCCTACCAATGCCATAGACGTTCAAAAATCCACCCATATGCATTGGTCAGGTCTCAAGATTATTCTTGTGGATGCAAAAAATATATGAAACCAAGCAAAAAAAAAAAAATCTTTTGACAAGAAAATCTGACTGTAAACGGGTCATTAAAGTCTCGGTCGCGCGTGTTGCTTACAACTTGGCGTTGACGTTAATTGCATGTGGTGATTCTTCTTCTCAATCTGAAAAAGCCTCGACAGAACCGGCACGAGAAGTTCGTCCGCTTTTTATGTGCTTAACAAGACTGGAAGTATGGTGTATCCTTCTTCCCTTGTTTTCCTAAGATGAAAAGCTGCTGCGTACAAGCAAAAGTCAAGAAACCTGTCTCACGTTTTATTGTCTAATTCTCTCTGCCAAGAGTCTCATACATGTCTTTTACAACTCGAATATCCCAAAATAGGAGGATGGCGAGATGGTGCGAGATCGTGCGAAGCAAGATGATAAAAGAAGATGGGAGAAAACAACTTTTTTGTAAGGTCTTAGGGCTTGCAAAACGTTTTCCCATAAACCTTTTGTTTCTCGGACTGTGAGTAGGAATTTTATTTCCCTTAACTACCATTGTGCTGTATGGTCTTCTCATTTGCATAAAGGATAATGGGCGGACGCTTAATTAAAAGAAAATATTAACTTGTTCTTTCCAAAATTTATCCTTTCCCCTCACTAACCTTTTCTGTTTCTATCGTAAAAAATACGGGCCACGTTCGTGCATTTATTGACGATTAGCAACGGTCCCTTTTTCCCCTTTTTTTTCTTTCTTTTTCTTCCTTCTCCGTTTTCTTGTAAGAGGAACGATCACTATGAGAAAACTATAACTAATGAGAAGGAATGTTCGTGCACTTTGTTAGAGAAACACAGTTAAACACAATGTCAGGGGGGAAAATGCACACAAAAATCTGAGAAAATAGCTAAAGCTATGACAAACGTGATCAGATCTATTGTCTCCTTTCACAAAAGGAGCGAAGCCATTTTTACACTTCTAATATCTCGCCCGGAGTATTCCATCATGCTTAGATGACGTAGCGTTTCTGGGCGAAAAAGATTCTTTTTATAAGCTCGAAAGGGGATGAAAAGAAGTAAGCTCAGATTCCTTCTAGCGTCTTTTCTCTGTTGCCAGGAGGAAATAAAAAGGTCCATTGTTTCCAACCGTATTGTGGAAATGAGCAGCTCAGCAGCACACACGCGCGAGCGGCCCGTGAGCATTGCAACTTTTGCCTATTGTTGGATAGCCACAGGGTGTCATTTCACCCTTCTCATCTTGTTAACCTGGGAGGTTAACGAGGGGAGGTGTGTGCTCCGTTTAAAACGTTTAAAAGTTTCTCGAGATGGGAAGCTGAAATGTGAGTTATAAAGAACGCGCCTCACAGCAATTCCAGGCTATTGCTGTACAGGGCTCGAGTTCTTAAGTATTCTATATGTTACTGTGGCTTGATGAAGAAGAATAAGGGTTTTGGCCCTTTTTGTGAAACCGTTTAATTTCGTGACCCGGGTACAGAAGGCTATCGTAACAGATTTGCATAGGAGTCTTAGTTGTATGGATACTTGCCGTTGATGAGGTTTTCATTTTTCTCGCTTCATTAATCATGCACATATCAAAACAAGAAGGAGAACTTCTGGTCAACCGAGAACTTGTTACTGGTTTCAGTGCCTTGGAGAAACATGCCTCTTGGCTCGAGTTGCAAGGGGATAATTGGATCACACCCTTCTCAGTAACTAACCCGCATTCCCCAAACCATAATTAGCCCGCGTTTTCAAGCTATAAGCCTCACAAAAAAAAGATTTCGAACCAGACATTTAATATTTACATGTTTATGAAAGCAGACCAATTTGGTTTTTAATGGACTCCACTTTATATAGGAAAAAAATAGAATGAAATTTAGTACAGGTTTTATTGTTCTTTACAACGAAGAAGGGCAGTTTAACAAACGTAGAAACTAATTTCCATTCGACATTGTGCAAGTCTTTGTTTATTTTTTCTGGTGTGAACGGTAACAGAATAGAGGAGGTAACTCTGAATAATTCTTTCGTAAATACAGTGGAATCTCGCTATAACGAACTACTTTATAACAAATTGCTACAATGGACGGGTTGGAAGTTTCCAAGTTGTGTAACCGTAAAAAATATCGACTGACGTAACGAACTTTATATAGAAGTAACAGACATTTTGCAGGAGGTTCGTTACAAAGAGTTTCTTCTATATAAAATGCAGTAGTACCTCTGACTTGGTTTAAGTGAAACATCAGTAAGTTATATCCACATAACGTCATATAATAGCACTGAAATATTTGTAAAAAATGCAGAGTGCGGCGGTAAGAATTACAGTAATTTTGTACTGGTCATGTCATGTTTAGTCTCTTAGGGTCTGGAAATAACGTTACCGCATTCCTGGAACCTGTTCGTGTCACAGCGACAGGCAGTAACACACATTGGTATTAGCATGTATTTTCATAAATACTGTCGAGGCAAATTCCTTCGATTCGCCTACTGTGTGTAGTATCCTTTGACGTCCTTCGGCTACTTTGGAGACATTCCGAATAGCTACTTAAGCATGATCCGATTAGCACAGAACACCCGTTGAATATTGTTCTTCCTCTGTTTAACGAACCAACCACATGGATCTCTTCAGTTAGTTATGTTACCATTGTTACGTGTAACTTTACATGATAACGAATTATATGTAATTTCAATAATCATATACACATTTGTACACGAAAATATTTCGAGTTAAAAATAGAGAAAAAGAAATCATGCGTTTTAAGACTTGTGTCCTCGGTGTTTGTTATGCTTGTTGTATGGTCACGTAGAGGACATTGGGAAATAAAAAAAAAAAAACAGACAATGTCTGCTGAATACCATAGCTGTTTAATAGCGGTCTACGAAATAGCTATTGGACTGTAATTTTATGTTTATTTGAATAACATTGCATTTAAATTTAGAATACGTTGAAATGGAACTTCAGTTTACGGTTTGCTACCGACCCCAACATTATCGTAATCTAAAATCTTGGCTTTTCTGTTTTCAGAGTTAGACCTAGGACAGTTGGATTCTCGAACGATTACTCAAAACGAACTTAAATGAAAGTTCGTAAAACCCTCATTGCCCCTCGTGAAGGCCAGTTCGCAGCTAATCAACTAACTTTCCAATGTGAAATTCGTTACCTGTGTGCCTAGGTTCCCGTCGTACCCCATAATGTTTCGGTAGCTAAGCTACTAGTTTACGCGTTATAAAGAAAAAATGCAATGTAAAGTATTATGGAGTAAAGAAAAGCTTCTACACAAGACAATCTAATTGAATTAATGTAATTAAAACGCAAACGAATTAATGTAATTATTCACACGTAGGGTGTAGACATCGCAATATTCTGTCCACACAATCAACTGTACAAAATTAATGTTTTTCACTCATTTTTGCATAGAAGTCGGTGTAATTGGAAATTAGTTCGCAGATTGGAGACATTATGAACGCATCGTCCATTAAACAGTTAACTAGAAATTCGACAGAAGTTAGATGCAATTAGGGGTAGGGAAACAATTAATTCCGCTTGATTGTTTGGTAAATCAGAACTTGCACCCATAAAAAAAATAAACACTAGAGCCATTAGTGTGGCAACCTATTGAAAAATTCCGGAAAACTACCCCATTAGTGCGGTTTCAAGTTCATTTCACCTTCTTCCGCGTTCGTGGAAAAACGTTCAAAAAGTAGTCATGTGTCGTTCGTTCTGGGAAGAAGCTCCGTCTTCAAAAGTTCCATTCCCAGGACCAAACCAGTGAGTATGTCGCTACACAAGTGTCTATTTGCTTATTTAGAAACCTTGGACAAATACACAGGTCTGAGATTATAAGACCTAAATGGTTCATTGTAAAAGGAGTGGACACTTAAGGATAGTGGAGTGTTTATCTAGTCCATTTTTGAAAAGCGTATTGACTCAAATGGGGTGGCTATACTTCTACTATGGACCAAGAAGAGCATCCCCATTTTTAGCTTCCTTCAATCATTTCTCTATGGTTCCAACTACGATTCCCGCAACTCTCTTGACCACTCGTACGAAAAGTGCAGAAAAGGACTTATCCAAACAACTCTTTTTTTTCTATTTCTCTCAAGAGCCACTTATAACGATTCTAACTGGCCATATATTTTAGTTAGCCTTATAGGCCAGCCAACTGGTTTGCCTTTTTCATAAAAGGGATTTTCTAGAATGTAAGGATTCCAGGTGCCAACTTACAAATCATCCGATGCCAATCTATGGATAGAAGCCCTCTTTCTGATTAGCATCTTCTGTGCCTCTGAATCGAGGGGGTTAGAATTGGAAAGAAAGTAAAAACTTCAATAGAAAAGATCTTTTTGCTTTGACATTCGGCAGACATAATAGGTCCTTCTTGTTCCCTTTGGAGCGAACACCGAAATTCAACTCAACTCGGGCCATACACTGCATTATACGGCAACAGGGAAAACGAGGTGGGTTAACTTGTATTTTCTGTAAAGAACTTGATGGGGGTTAATCTTTCTAACCCCCACCCAACACCTTTACGCTCTAACCGTCAAAACCCTGTATGAAAATCTGTGGGAGACGCTTTCCGCTTATCTTTTCGCCAAAAACGTTCGTTTCCACCTTTCTTATTAACTCGGGCGCGCAATCTGACGCCGGAATCTTGTATTCCAGCCCCAAATCCTCGCCCAAACTTAGGATCACGCCAACAAGTCAAGGCTAAGCCCTCGTATGACACAGCCTACATGAAGGAAAACTAGAAAGCTTAAGAGCTTGGAAAATGATTCCTTTGCATCTCGAAACGTCTTGCCCTTATAATCTTCTAAGATACTTACAGCCATGTCTTGCATTAGGAAACTTTAATACACGGTTTGGAAGACAAATAATTCCCCTCTTTCTCGGGCAGCGTTGGCTTGTGTGGGACAGGGGAGCGATTTATGTAATCCGCTTTGCCCTTTTCTTTCACTGCAGAAAGAAATGGATAATGATTTTTTGTGTGCTTAAGATGCCCACAAAAGCCAAAGATATAAAAACGGTGATTAAATGCTGTTTATGGTTTCGCCAAGTATTGGGGATTATGTGAGTTGGACTGCACTCAATGACCTCATAAAAAATAAGACGTGGGAAATGTCAAGTATATCGGGAACTCCTCGCTCTTACCTTGATTAATGGTTAAGTGACACATTAACAAAAAGAAGTGTTGAAAAGTGAAGTTTTTCTGGAACAAAGTGATAAGGTGGAGTTGTCACGCTCTTCACCGTTGACGATCTTATTTAGGGGAGAGCATAGGACACCAAAGACAATAGCGCGAGTCAAAGGTGGTAATGACGTAGCGTGGAATTTCAATTCGTAATATCAGTGTAGCGAGGCGTGAGTAATACGGCCAAGAAGCTCGGCGGAGAAAGCAGAGGAAGCGATGGATCCACTGGTGGGCGTTGGAGAGCATGAGAAAGCTAAGTCACAAAAGGTCATCATCTTAATGATGGGCTGGTTAATGATGCGAAGTGATCTCTTAGGCCTAGCTTGCTAAGAGCACCAGTGGATAAGACCTCCCTTTGGATGCTGAGATTAAATTGGCTAGGCCGTCCGGAGACAATACAATAGTGCATCGAAGAGAAATATAACCATTTTTCCGTAGGCTATTGCCTATTTCGCCAACTCACTACTTTCCTATTCAAATGTCGATATCTTGAGGGACGATGCTCTTCCGTTTTCCTTTTGATGGAATACGATAAGCTAAAAGATAACAGTGGGAGTGGAGTTTATAAAAACCTCCTAGATTTTGTACGAAATTTTTGGAAGTGTTCGAGATTGAACGTTTGGAGTTCGAAAATTGAAAATTCTGGTAATGAAGAAAAGAAGTGTGAAATAAGCGCACATGATTGGGAAGGCTGTCTTGGGTAAAGCGAAGGACACGAATTACGAATGACTGATGTAGGCTCACAGATGTATATTCCTTTTATAAATTAATTCCTGTATACAAATGTATGTTCCCTCCACTATAAATGAATTCTATTATAGGCACAAATCTGTAGAAGTCTGTATTTTATGAAAAATTGAACATTAGGATAATTTCACTTCATAACAATTTTGGTAACTAAGCGTTTTTAAGCATTAATAAAAGAAACATTAAAGTCGAGAAGGCGAGAATGCGGTACCTCAAGTAAATGAAGTAATAATAAGTGACGCAATTATTTAATTCGTAAACGACGTTTCCTTGTACGATTCTTCAGATTTTACTATTTTTCTATTGAGCTTTGTAAAGTTTGTAGAATTACGGCTTATTTCCTCCAAGTTCGTTTTGAGGGAAAAAGAAGCGATTTTTACTTAGTAGAATGCTGTTCCCGTGGACTTCCTCCTGGTTTTTCATCCTGATGGATTTCGTGGTGGTAACCATCAGTCAAAACTCCAAACTTTTAGGCGCCAGCAACGTGTAAAGCAAGTCGTTTAACTGCAAGATGAAAAGATGTCTCAGGGTGAGTGTTGGCGAGTTTTCCTTGTATTGTGAAGTTCTTGTCCTTGTCAGGTAAAAGCTGAGAAAAGAAAGAGAGATCGTCCCCAAAGCGGCTGTAAAGCAACACGTTAGAGGGAGGTTGATAAGAGGTTGCGTGAAGGTTGCCCCGACTTTATCTTTCTTGTTGGTTTTGGAAAGGAAAAGCGGAAAAAGCCGTCACTGAATCTCACGAAGGTAACGAACTCGAGAGATATTTGCATAGGGCCATTATTATAACCGTGTGTGTGACTTTCACGGCTCATTCTTCATGTCATGTGTTGTCAATCACACCACATCCTTGGAGCCTTCACTAGCTCGGAGCTCAATTTGTGAAGCAAACCTAAATCGAAAATTAAATAAACTCGTTCCAGAATTGTGGCATTGTTGTATTGAGGAAGCACTGTGATTGCCTAAAAAAATGTTTCGTTAGATTTGGTCGTGTGTAAGAAAAGTCCAGTTATCACAACCTTTTCACAACATTCTGACAATTGGTGGCATTTCCTATAGGCTTATGACAGCAGCTTATAGCTATGGATTATATCGAGTTTATACAGAGTAGGTCAGTGGACACCTGTAGAGGCCTGTGGCTGTAGATAATACAGAATCCAAAAATTTGTCGGTATAATTTTGATGTTCTGTATGTGGTAACGAAGTCATTTCTGGTATGAAGTGTTTGTGTTCCAAACGCGTTCAGGCCTTAAGAGCACTATAAGTATTGTGTAAGGACAAAAATAAACAGAAAATGGTAATTATTCTTCACGCATAAGAAAGCTTTACGTTTTTACCGTAAACACATTGGTGAGGAAGAAGTTTGTTTTATCCTTCCTCTTCAAAAGTTGCTACAAGTGGTCTTTATCCTTTCAAAAATGGAAAGCTAGAAATTAATTCAACGGCCAAAGCAGAGAATCATGGGATAATTGTAATTACGTAGACGGGTTTTCACATTTCGCCCACTCTGGAAACTTAACTGTCGTATGATGTTAAACACTATAAATAAAATAAAATGCCCTAGCAATGATTAATTATTTGTTATTATCGAAGACTGTAACATATTTGCCTACTTCATATATTGCATTAATTAACCATAAAACATTTATAACTTACTTCGTGGTAGATCTGTACCTATAATGTCCATATGAAAATTTACCGGCATAAGTTAAAGATAGTCTAAAGCACCTTTTGTCAAGTTCTGTCGAAACGAAAGTTACTTAAAGTACTTCTTAAACATTCTTGCTTGAAAATGGCGCTTTGATTTTTCTGCCTCATGTAAAATCAATTCGATAACTGGTGGTAGACTATATTATGAAATTTAAAAAAAGGATTGGTTTCTAAGCGTTTCGTGTATTGTTGCCTAATTGAAAGTATTTTCTCCAAAATAAAACTTTTCCTCACTTTTTTCCCCAAGGAACATAAATTTGAAAACCACAGAAGCCTTTCTTGTTCGGAAAGAAGTAATACAGTAAGCAGATCATTACGATTGATTTCACATGCAATATTTGTATTTGGTGCGATATTTTCTGTAAGTCGATCCCGCTTGTTAGCAAAGTTTTCCTTGTACACCCGATTTACAGTACCTATTATCCACTAACGTTCAATTTGTGTAGAAAGTCCTAGTGTTACATGTGAACCTAGTCACTAAATGAAGTTAATCCCGTTCTGAAAACCTTATTCATTTGATCCATTTAGTATTAGAAATACATTAAATCTGTCCGTTTCCATGTTCTAACTATATTCTGAGGTGAGACTAGTCTTCAACTTGTTTCTTCTTTTGCTTCGGCTCTAATTGTCTCCAGAAACCGAAAACCTACCCTGTTACGCAGGCAAATTACTTACCTGTAAAAATCAATGCTTATGGCACTGGAATGGTGGCAGCAGCATCGGGTACTCCTATGTATACTATCACAGAAAGCCCGGCGGCAGTGGACTTGTTTACAACATAGGCCCGCCTTTTCATTTTTCGTGTTATGATTCTTTCGCTGTAATCTAAACTGTTTTTCTGTCCTAGAAAGATAGTGATTTTTTTGGCAAGCAATTCCAGAGAAATAAAACGACGAAGTCAACCGTGTAAATAAACGTTCGTGGGGTGGATACCGTGGAAGGAGACTATACTCCAAAAACCTTAAATGTGAATCATAGTTTCAGGTGTCTTTTTAAAAATTATGGAGGACTTCAAGTCTCTTATCAAATTATGGGAAGAGTACGTCTCGCATGTAAGTTTAACAGGATCTTTTATAGCTCAGTTTGGCTAGCTAACGTGCGAACTCTTTGGATTATTTCAGGGCGATGACTCATTTACCTGGGAATTCATAATTCAGTTCGTGCAGTACGGCCAAACTAAATTGCGCTTAGATTGGAAAAATACCCTTAGCAACCCAGAGGTTCCGTCAGGAGGTCATCATATCAGCGAATTGCCTGGAGAACTTTTAACTGTCCTTTCGTCTAAGCTTTCAACGTTTCTTTCCTGCCAAGTATTCCGCAAAATTAACTGGAAAAAATATTTTATTAATTTGTTTGGTGTATTTAGAGCTCAGAAGATAATTTTCGCCAAGCTTCATGCATTCTGAAAGCATTGATAATTTTAGCTCGTAATTATGATAACATTCCTTTTATTGCGTCCTGTGATTGTGCTGCGTCAGCGTTAGCCATTGCCACATTGGCCCTACCCAAGGTCTGTTTCTTTTCTCGGCCCTGACTCTTATTTATAGACGCTTGCTATTTTTCTTTTATTCAGGTTGTGAGAGACAGTGATGAAGAATCAGACAACATTGTAGAATATTTAAAGCTCTGCGCCCTATTCTTAGAATTTCTTTACGATCCTTATTTGACATGGCGCAAACGACGTCTCAGAATGGGCCTAGATTTCCGACAATTTGCTTTCCAACCTGCCTTACTGCATCGAGAGCTCATTCCTTTTGTATACGGTAAACATCCGTGTCACTGATCTTTTATATATCGTATTAGATCCTTTTATAAGTTTATCACATTTCTTTTCAACGTGGAACAATCCTTGCCAATCTATTATCTAACTGTTTTGTAACCCTTATTTCTTCATCAAAAATTAAAATGAAGCTGATTAATTTCTGTATGGTGATTCCAGCTTTTTTTGAAAAGTAAAGAAATTTTTTGTCAACCTCACACTCGAACTAACACTAAATTCGTAATTGAAGTATCTTATAATTTTATTAACCTTTTCATTTAGAGTGCTGTGGACGGAATGTCGTCAAAGCCGCACCCGCGGTGGCGGAACAATTTGTACATTTATTAGGAGCTGTCATATCAGGCGCACAAGTAAATCGTAACAAGATTTTCGTATAAATCTACTTATGTTTCTGGCATAGCATAACGCTTTGAAAGCTATATGTCCTGCTATGGTTCATTCTTTATCCAAGACAATTGAAAACGCCTTTTTGGCCCCGGATGTGGCTTTAGCGGCTATGGATGACTTCGTAATAATAATCCATACTTTGTTGTCGTCTAAAAACGATCAGGTGGGTTTCTTCCTCATGAAAACGGTTTGTTTTTAAATGTCCATTTCTTGTGTTTATTTTAGTGCCAAATGGAAACAGGACAAGTAGTGAAAGAATATGTTTCAGCATTGCAAACGTTGGTGGGGCAACAACAGTTTGCGTCTACTGAAGAGGGCAATCTTTCCGTAACGCGCAAAGCTTTAAAAGCTTTAGGGCTTTTTGTATCCCATAAATCCTGCGAAAACATGCAAACGGAGCTGGCCAAGTCGGACATAATAGGCCATTTGATTTCCTCCATTGCCGCGAGCTCCTTTTCTGTCGAGTGCAAACAAATTTTGGCTGTGGATTTAGTCGCTTTTTGTGAGAAGCTATTGCGGGCCAATAACCAAGCCAAACGTGATTTTAGCCAATCCCCCACTCCGGACCAACTTTTTACTTTTTTCAAATCCATATCTGAACCTAGTACGAACGTTTTAGATGCATTGGTACATTTTGCCGTGGACGCTCAGGTATAATTCCACTTACAGTATTCTTGTTTGTGTAATATGTTCCATTTTATTTTCTTGCTTATTCTGATTTAAGTATTACGATGTATTATGTCTTGCCTATCATTTGATGTATTAATTTGAATCGTTTCTTAGACCGGACTGTTGACAAATCCGGTAATTGCGCTACGGATGCTTGAATGGCTGCCCGCGTTATCCGCAGCGAATCAAGTTTGGCTGGCTGGCAAGCTAAGACAATCGTGTGGCAATTCATTCCACAAGTATTTTTTCTTAATTTCCGGAGATTATTTGAATAAATGCAAAGGAAAAGAAATTTTTTAATTACTTTAATTTCACTTTAGTAAGTGCATCGCGTCAGAAATACGTCTCATAGGCCAAATTGCCACAATTTTAGTGCAGCAAATACACATAGCTCCAGCGGCGGTGTTAGAGTTGCTGAAATTGGTCGACGTTTTGGGTTGCCATTCCATCACCACTGCCGAGTTACGACTTGTAATCCAGTTGCTCAACCAGCCCAACGTAATACAATTTTAACGACAGATGCCATGTTGTCATGAAACATAAACCCAGTAAAAAAAAAAAGAAGTATACATAAGCATTTTTTTCCTTTTCAGTTTCCGTGGACCAAGCAAGTCTTAGCGGTGTTAAGTTCCTTTTGCATTGCGCATCAGTCGTGCAGCCAGTCTTCGCACTTTTTTGACATTCAAACTGTTCAAGGTAAAAATTTCCCCTGGAAAGCAAACCCTTTGTTCTGCGGACTGATGAGATGTATGCTCTGGTAAAATCTACGCCAGTAGCTTTTCTTGTAAGCAATCACACACGACTACACTGGACTTGTTTTAACGGACTCTGGGATTTTTAATGGAATGCAACAGACGCCGTCTTATCTGGTCTTGTTTTGCGCACTCTTTTATACTCAACCATTTTTTTATTTGCTGTTATAAAGAAATAATGCGCAATAGATGATTCAAATGTAATAATTCGTAAAAGAGTTATTTAACAATTCGCGGAAAAACGCCGCTACTTGTACTCTTGAACATTCTTGAGCTTTAAGTTAGCTGTTTTTAAATTTTATTACGTGTATTTTTAAAGTTCATGTCCAGTTTTAAAATCGTGCTTCTTGTGCATTTTGTGGTGGTTCAGCCATGCATATATATATTTTAGTGTCGTGCTGCATAGAATTCTGATAGGATACTTTGCATCTGGAGAATTGTGTTTATTCTGGTATTCTTTTAAGTAGAGGTACTTAAAATTTGATTTTCTCGATAACCTGTTGGGTAACAAAATTTTTAATATTTTTTTGTTATTAGATGGATTGGTGGTCCCGACAATTAATTTGTGGCAAAGTGCCGGCTACGGTATAACGTTTTTTACGTGGTTACGTTTGGACGAGCCCCTACGTCATACCGTAAATGCTCGTCGACAGATCTACAGCTTTCAGACTTGTAAGCAGCAAAGTTTCGAAGCGTTTTGTCTCCACGATGGCACACTTGTAGTGGCCGTCAAGGTGAAGAAGGAATTTATCACTGCTATGCTACCCGAACCCATCAACGATACACAGTGGCATTCGCTCTGCATTTCTCATCTACCACCCAAGCGCCCTTTTGGACAGAGCCAACTTGTCGTGTACTTAGATGGTGTGAACAAACTCAGTCTCAACTTCAAGGCGCCATCCTTGAGCGAAGTATGTCAAAAGTGGCTGTATTCTATTTTCGCAACTATTTAAATCTTCCAATTTTGCATTGCTTTTTTCGTAGGCCATTACGTCGTGCACCATAGGAGCTCCAGCAGTTCAGCCCCGCCCTTCTAGTGGATCAGAAGCAGTTTTGGATTCATCGACAGCTCGCTTGATTCCTCAACTGGTGTCGCAACTGCCTTCGTACTTATCGTTGCCTTCTGGACTGGGCTTTAAATCCCAAACCGATACAAAAGAGTTAGCAGTGAGGGTGTTACAGGCAGGACAGGAGGATACAGTGTGGGGCGTGGCTGATGCTTTGCG
Source organism: Triops longicaudatus (assembly GCA_022885665.1). NCBI lineage: Eukaryota > Metazoa > Arthropoda > Branchiopoda > Notostraca > Triopsidae > Triops > Triops longicaudatus. Next base: position 144,862 of record JAGQDJ010000089.1, on the reverse strand, counting down.
TGGACAGCTGGCTTCCTGTATGCTTTGGCAAGAAGCTGTAACTCCACAATATGTGAAAGCCTGGCATGAAGTTGGTAAAGACTATATAATTCACAAATAATCTTTTATGGTTGGCTCTAATACTTTTTTTATGAAACAGGCGTGAATGCGTGCTCCTTTTGCAATTGGGAAGATGACACTTTGGCCGAATTTACACATAAAGTAGTCTTCTGTCTCTCCGCGCAAGCTTGTTATTCCCAGTTTTGCGCGGATCTGTCTTTCAACGCGTTTTTTGATGCGCAGACTTTAAGTAAACACTACCATCTGTCGGTTTTCAAGGTATTCTTTTAGAACTCATTCACCCTAAAAGTCTTCGAAGTGATAGAAACCGTAAATTGATTTCCCGTAGTCGGATAACTTTTATTATTCATTAAAATTTAATTATAGCGTTCTTCCTTATGATTAATTATCTTGAATATTTTTTTAAGTAGTTGTTTAGAACTAATTTTGTTCCCCGTGATCAAGGTTTCCGGTGGAAAGTCGTAATAATGACAGCAGCATTTGTGTGTTCGTGATGTTTAGAGTTTAGTTTTTTAATTGATTTGTTATATTTAGGATGTGTTGCGTTGTGTAGGCGGATTAAGTGCGTTGCTGCCCATTCTAGAAATCTTTGCTAGCGAGGATCACGCTCTGGGCCCTCTCTTGGCTCCTTCTGATGCAGAAGAATGCGCTTCACTTTGTGAAGAAGCTACAGAAGGTACAAGCACCTTATTTGAGAATTTGCGTAATATTTCTGTGTACGGTACTTACGGTGTTTGCATCGAAAACTCTCTTGCAGATGACGGCGTAATTACTTACTGAATTAGTTTTCTTTTGGTGTGATTTATGATTTCTTATACAAGAACCATATTTCCTGTTCTTATAGGAAATCCGGTTTCTTTCTTGGATTCAGCCTTACTTACTGTATTTTTTCGTAGATTGGAAGCTGGAAAGCAACATAGTAGCAGCTGCTCTTGGTTTGATACGTAGTGCAATGTATGCCCACGTAGACAACGAAGACGAGTGCTTGCGTAAACCGGTTCTTCCTTTAATCGGTTTCTTGTTACAATCAGTGAGATACTTTTCAAAATATTTTGTATTTGTTTCCTGTTAAGTATTTTTGGAAATTTAACGTTGAGTTCCATTTGCTTTTATTTCAGATTCCTGGAAACTATATTGATGTTTCGGTGCTAATGGCGGTGCAATCGTGGATAGAATTTGCGCGTGACGGACAGCACGCCCATATCCTACATAATCTTTATCAGTTTGTGCTATTCGACTTGCGAATCTGGTCTAAGGCAGCGTTTCATGTCCGCATTGGTATGTCAGAGCCTGCTTGTATCAAGTTGTCGAGCTTAATTTTGCATATTTTTTCGAAGGTCATGTACAGTATATCACTAACCTAATTCGAGAAGATCGGAAAACATTCCGGAAGCGTTTCGGTCTGCAGTACTGTTTGGATTCTATACGTACTTACCATAGTGAAGCTAGCGAGCTGTGTCCTGAGGATCGCCAGACGCTGAGAGCTGCTTTCTGGGGCATTGTCAGCCTTTATATTCAGAAAGACATCACGTTTAGCGACATCACAGCTTTCACAGGCTTTTTATGGACTGTCAGGGAAGAAGCTTTGGTGAGTCGTTCAGGTTTGTAATACAGGAAACTCTCGTTTACGGATCCGGATTTAATGGACGCACATTGCTTCGAAATGCTCGTTCACACGGTTCTTCATAAAATTGACTTGCAAAGTACAGTACATTCGTGACCTCAAAGCAGAACTACAAGTAGTCGGGGATATCTAATTAGATAATTTGACAATACCGGATTATTTTCTTATCAGTCCGTAATCGTGGGTTTTCTTATGAGACCAGTTTTGTCGTTTGTTGTAAAACGTGTAAGAAAAATGTCCTCAACACTAAATAATATCCGAAACTTTTTATTTAACAGGTTATGGAATGCTTGGATACCATTTTGAATTACGTGGAAAGCAAACATGTCAAAGATCAGTTTTATTTATTGATACTGGAACCCAAATGTGCAGAATTACTATACGCGCTTTTCTTAGAACGAACTTTTGGTGCTGACGTGCGCATTAGAGTGTTAAAAGTAAGATTTTTTTTAGTCTCACCTTAGTTATTTTCGTGTGTTAAAACCTATTTTCGTAGTTGATCATGAATATCTTGAAAACCGACAAAGTTCATGATAAAAGTAAAAGTCGACTGCGTTTGGAAGGCATTGGTTTCCCAGGTTTCTGTTGCTACACGCAAGGGTTAACCGCAAAAGCTGAACTGGCTAACCTGCTCCTGGATGTTGTGCTTAGCAAAGGTTGAGTCGCACATTCGTTGTTGAAGTTGATAAATTTAATAAATTTCGTTGATTATCAGATTGTGGACACGCCTATCGAGGAGCGTTGGCTGTCACATACGCATTAGCGGAAGAAAGTTTGCAAGTGAAGTTGGAAGCGGCGAAGAAGTTACTTGCTTTTGTATTTTTTAAACCTAACGCCCCGCAATACTTTGTCCAACAAGTAAAAAAAAAAAAAAAAAAAAAAAAAAAAAACTTTTGTTGCAAAGATTTTAGCATGAAATTAATATCTGGTTAACTTTCTGCTTCTAGGTGAGTTGGCAAGAATGCTTGTGTCGATTACTAGTCAAACATTCCATTGTTCCGGGTCCGAACAACTGCATTAAACCTATGGTTTCAGACTTAATGCAATTTGAAGACAGTCAAGATGATAATTTAGTCCGTCCAGCTCCTTTGTCTCCCACTAGGCCACGCCCTACGTCAGGTCCTTTGCCGCGTTCCGTCTCCGTAACAGCGGAACCGGATTGGAAAGAAGTTGCCGAATTTGTATCAGACAATTTGCAAAACGTCGCTGGCAATCTTCAATCAGCAGTCCACTCCGCATATTCCGTTATTAAGCAAAAAACTATGCAAGTCCAAGTAAAATTCGTACTAAGGCCTCCATGAGAACGCATGGAAAATAGTAATGATTTATATTATTTTGTATTCGAAGGGTAATTTGGAAGGATTGAGTGTTGAGAACACATTGTCCCGTTTCAAGCGCAAAAGCCAAACTAGTTTTGACGAAACGGACGTTTCACCCAGATTAATGCGCTTTTCAAATCTATTTGCCCTCGAACTAGGCATGGACGCGCTTAATGTGGATCATAAGTACGTAAAATGTTGTTCGCAAATATAACTAACTTCATGATCGGTAACAATTGGCATCGTATGTTGATCTTTTCCTGAATTTAGTGAAGACGACGAGTACGAAGCGAGTCTTTCACTGCAGAGCACGCCCAAATTAAGCCGCCGACAGGATAGGTAGATTATCGCTTTCCCAAGAAACTGTGTTACAGAATATTGGAGAATTTGTACAATTCTGTTCGCGAAATCAGTGAATGGTCTTAATTTAATTTATTCATTGTACCGTCCTTCTTTAGCTCCGATCAAGACACGGTTAGTATAGTTTCCGAAGCTTCAGGCCATTGGACAGGTGTTGTTTTAGAACCGGGGACGGAACCGGAAGAAGAGTTGTGCCAAATTGTATTGACTTTGCTCATGATCCTGTCATGGAAAGGCCTGCATGGTCCCCAGGCTTGGAAAGTAAGCATTTTTTTCACGGATATATTTTCTCAGTCTTGTAAATTTTACGTATCGTTGTGTTGTAATTCATGTCTATTATAATTTTTGGAAAATTTACTTTCACATTTACAATATTTACTTTTATTTTTTATTTTTTCAGGGTCGTATTCAAGTATTAAGTTGCATTAATTTATTGGGTCTGAGCAATGCGTTGTACAAATCCCATGTGGAATTGAAACGGAGATTATTGGAGATGATGCTCCAGTCCGTAGCTACGGATGTCCGTCAAATGGCTCCGTTACCACCCGCAGCCATCGCAAACGGGACCCATTTGATTCAGTGGGTTTATGATCTCGTGATTCTGGATCCACATGAAGACGAATCCAAGAAAGTGACACTTAAGCTGGTAGAAAATACGCTAACGATTCTTGAAGCTTTGGAGTTGTACAAAGATCCGAACGGCCGCGAGTTCCACATGGCTTTGGGTATTTAATCTTATAAATAGATTATAATCTTATACATGTATTGTAATATAATATATGTAGATTAAACGTTAAAATTTCGCGACAAATGAACAAATAATTTATATGGATTAGAGAGTTTTGTATTAAAGGACTAAATTTTTGTTTAGATATTTTGGTGACGTTTGCGCTGTGTCAAGACAGAGATTTATGTGGAATCGCTGCTTCACGGCTACACATGTGGGTCCAAACGTACGTCACTGATACCGATGCTCAGTGCTTTGTATTTTACCGTCTTTGTACCGCCCAGCCACCGTTAATCGGTAGATATAAGAGCTTTTTATTAAAATTGAAATACCCAAAAGCTCACGTTTTATTATTTTGCTGCATTTTTCACTCGTAGACTGTACGGAACGGTTGGCGTTTGTATTTCCAGCGTTGAAAACAGTGTTCGAAAGAACAGCTGTGATTTTGGAGACATATGCCAAGTTTCCGGGTCTGAATGCTAGTTTGAAAGATAATAATATTTATGAGGCGTACCTTCTCTACGCTTTACAGCCAGAATGGAGTGATTTTCTCGAAACGAAAATCAAAACTCGATATGAGTCATTCCGAAGCGCAGTATTGGCTAGTTTACCCGAAGTTATCAATCGCCGCTGGGCTGAGAACGACGAAACTGTCATGGTGGCAGTGCATGAGCGCCAGAAAAAGATCGCTGAATCCAAAACGCGTTTCCAAGTAAGTTTTGCCGTGGGAGAAATTCGTATATCTTGTACAAGCCTCAAATTCTGATCTGGTATACACGCCATAGACATGCATAAATATTGTAGGCCGTTTAAATTATGACAGAATTTGATTACATTTTATTCGGCCGGATTTTTGAATGTGTTAGCATATGAGGGTTTAAATATAAATTGTCTCGTCAAAGTTCTCAGTTTTGTGTATCGTTAAAAATTATTGCTTTTTGCGTGTTTAATTTCACTGTTTTCTTATCTCATTCATAGACGCAAATTCTGGATGTTTTCCGTGCGAAACAAAACGATGAACAGCATCGGTTCCTAGCGACGCAAAATCTGCTTAAGTCCCAGAACGCTATACTTACCAAACGCTGGAAACAGCTAAAATACTTCTTGACAAGTTGGAGAGGGCCGTGGCCTTCCAGAATTACCACGCCTTTATACTGGAAGCTTTCGCATTACGAGAACGGATCACGAATGCGTCTGAAGCTCATCCCGAATTGGAATTTCGATAATCATGCACAAGCGAGCAAGTTACGCGACAACGCAGGTGAGGATTAACTTCGTTACATAAGATTTGTAGCGTGACGGTTAATCGTGTCTAATCTGTGTGTCATTTTGCTCTAAAAGCTTTACGTAAGTTAAAGGCGCAAGGTAAGAAACTTAAACGGTGTGGAGAAATTCGGACCTATTATTCTCTTTATTTCTTTGAAGTTTTTTTTTTCAGACAATTATTTTTTTTAGACAACTAAATTTACGTTTATTAATAACTCCAGGTGTGTATATCGATCACGACCCGTTCAATTTGCCTTTGAAGATTGTGAAGCAGGCGGTTCGATTTGGCCAAGGTGAAGATAGTCTCGCTGATGAAGATTTGGCCCTTGCTACAGCTGTGCAGTACGTAATCTTCGAGCGACTGAAGGCCTTAGTTAATATACATTATTTAGAGCGTTGCAGAATGACTCAAGCAAAGAAGGGAAAGAAAAAGCGATTCTCATTGAAGACTGTGAGTGGGTAACCATCATGGCAGTCATCAAAGGAAAATTTGAGCTAACATCAAGCTATATTTGTTTCTACGATTTGAGTACTGAAGATCGTGAGCGACAGGACTGCAAAGTAGAACCTACTTTTTCTAAAACCCTGATTTCTAAAGTTTACTAATTTTATATTTGATAGTGGAGTTTGACGCAACTGAAGGAAGTACACTTGAGGAGATACAATTTAAGAAGGAGCGCGCTGGAGTTCTTTTTAGTCGATCAAACCAATTTTTTCCTCAATTTCAGCACCAAAGTTCGCAACAAAGTCTATTCGCGAATTATCGGGCTTCGACCACCCAATTTACTCTACCATAATAGCAAGTCCCCGGCTGAACTTCTACGCACGTCCGGTTTAACCCAGCGTTGGGTCAATCGCGAGATTTCCAATTTTGATTATCTAATGGAGGTAAATTCCAATTACGCATAGTTTTCTATGAAGCTCATGCCAGAGAAAAATTTTTAATGTTTTTGTTTCTTTTGTTTTCCGTTTTAGTTAAACACGATTGCTGGAAGGACGTTCAATGACTTATCCCAGTATCCGGTCTTCCCTTGGGTTCTATCTGATTACGAGTCAAAAGTATTAGATCTAAATAAGCCAGACACGTTCCGCGACCTGTCGAAACCGATGGGTGTTGTCAATCCTCGGAATGCAGCTGAAGTCAGAGCAAAATATGAAAATTTTGAAGATCCTTCAGGTAGAAACACAATGGCAGCTGCTCTGTTTGCAGCTTTTCCTTGTAACGCTTTTATAATTTCTTGTTTATTTTTACTTGTTGATACGTAAAACAATTTTATAATTTGTACTTTGATGAGATTTATGTATATTATCGTATACTTGTGTTGACAAAGTTTTTGCACAGGCACGGTAGCGAAATTCCACTACGGTACGCATTATTCGAACGCTGCAGGAGTGTTGCACTATTTAGTGCGGCTGGAGCCGTTTACGTCTCTACACATTGAATTACAAAGCGGTCGTTTTGACGTGGCTGATCGTCAGTTCCATTCCTTACCCTCGACGTGGAAAATGCTCATGGAAAATCCAAACGATGTTAAAGAACTCATCCCGGAATTTTTCTATTTGCCTGAGTTCCTCGTGAACATGAATAAGTAGCTTAATTTTCAGTACACTTTCTGTTTGAAGTGAATTATTCAACATCTCTCTTTCAGTTTCAATTTAGGTGTTCTACAAGTCAATAAACAGCGCATTGACGATGTAGAATTGCCACCTTGGGCATCAAGTCCCGAAGATTTTATCTACAAACACCGGCAAGCTTTGGTATGCGTTAAAAATAATAACAATAATAATAATAATAATAATAATAATAATAATAGTAAAAGGGAAAAATAGTACAGGGTTTAATAACCATTGTCATATTAGGAATCTGACTACGTATCAGCGCACTTGCATGAATGGATCGATCTCATCTTTGGTTATAAACAACGAGGACCAGCGGCCGTAGAAGCTTTAAATGTGTTCTACTATTGCAGGTAATTCACAGTCATTCTTTGATATTATCCAGCTTCCTTAAGTATTAGGAAGAATTACGTTGAGCCTTGAGGTAGCTCCCTAACGCTATTTAATAACGCGAATTTCTGTTTCTGTCTTCCTTAAAGCTATGAAGGAGCAGTGGATCTAGACGCAATCTCCGATGTTATGGAACGCGAAGCCGTAGAAGGCATGATCAATCATTTTGGCCAAACGCCTTGTCAGCTGTTGCACGACCCACATCCCCAGCGTTTAACTTTGCCTCAAGCTATTCAGCGCTGGATCACTAAACCAGGAGATGCCATGTCACCTTCCTTATTTCATTTCACTGACTGGAGTAGTTTTCCGATTGAAGTAATTAAACGAATTCCATTCCATTGCTTTTCTTTTTCAAAACTGTCCTTAGTAGTAAACTTAAGATATCGTAGTGTAACCTGACAGACGCGAGTATTGTGTCATTTTGTGTCATATCGTTCTGCTCAATGTGTTGTCAGCAAGCGTCAGGTCAGCTGTCAGCTGTAAAATATATGTCTGTTTATTTTAAGGATTCATTTATTTACTACCGTTGCATATTGTTGTTCTATAATAAATGCATTAATAATCAAATCTTATTGAACCTAGTTTGGAAGTGAAACTGGCGATTGGGGAGTCTTCTTAGGTCTTCTTCCAAGAAATCCCCGTGTTAATGCGGCAGGAACGCCCGAGCCGCTAGTGAATGTGACAAGATTGGGTCACGTGTTGGTTCATACATGGCAACCTTACAACAAGCACGTGCCTTTGTCTTTTGTCTTCGAGAAAGATCCTGCCCTTAATTCAAGGTAGGTGAAACTTGTTTTTCTATTAATTAGACTAAAGAGGAATTTGGTATTTTGACTTTTATTTTAGGGCGAAGAGGAAATTCAATGCAGTGATTCATCCTAGTCTGAAACCTTGCAGTCGATTAATAGGCCTAACGCCTGATGGCAAGTTTCTCGTCGTCGGAGGATGGTGGGATTCCAGTGTCCGGCTGTACGGGATGCCAAAGCTTAAATGCGTACACACAGCCTACAAACATTTAGGTAATTGGATCTATACTCGTATGATAAATCTGGTGAAATTCATTGTGGTGTTTTTTTTTCGGAGTAGACGTGATAACATGTTTGGCCATCGATTCGAAAGGATCATTTCTCATTACGGGTTCGAGAGACTCGACTAGTGTCATATGGGATTTGAGCAGTTGTTCAGGTGCGCCGAACCAGGCCACTTTACAGCCTCTGCACGTGCTTTGTGGCCACACAGATGGTATAAAGTGCGTTGCGGTGGCCAGTGAGCTGGATTTGGCTGCATCAGGATCCGAAGTACGTATTACATTGGTTGCTTTCTTTTTTTGTTTCGTAAATATAATAACAATAAATAAACAAATAAAAATTTAAAAAGTACAGTAGGTCAATAAATTAAAAACAAGATAAGACAACAGAAATTAATGCAAAGTAAATATAAAGAAAATTGTATCCGTCAACAGCATTGAAGTGTATCTGTCAACGACATGATTTTATCACTTCTGTCGCACTAACTATGTAACTTAACGTGCGCGCGTGTGAAGAGGTTGCCAGCTAAACTAAAATTTCGGCTTCTGTAGGACGGAACTATTAATGTCTACACGGTTAAAGACGGTGATTACCTGCGAACCTTGCAGCTCGGTTTTCCCATCTCTATGCTCGCTTTATCCGATTGTGGCCACATTGTCTGCGCAACAATTGGCGAGGTAAGGTGAAGTCCTTTATCCGTTTTGTTCTCAGTTCGTTTGCATGTTTGTCGTGGTTCCACTGCTATGATTCTATTGGGTACCAATGCATCCCTGATGTCATTGTTTACAAGACGAATGCATTCTTGGAGGAGTCGGGTTAAATTTTTTCTAACGTTTTTTCAGAACTCGTGGGAAATACGGAATAAATGTCTCACATATTTTCTACAGTTGCATGCAGGATTTTTTTTATTTAAATGCGATATTTCCAGATATCGTTGAATAGGCGGTCAGACTAGTATATTTATTGAACGCACAAGAGCAAAGAAATCTTGCAAGGTCTCCGACGCCTTTTTAGAGTTCACTTTCAAATCCTAGTACCTGAAAACCGCGAATCAGATAGCATAACAGAACAAATTTTGACCCATTAATATGTGACGTACGTTTTTTAAATATTATTTTATTTTAATTTTTTTCATAGGAATATCAAATTCACGTTTATTCGGTGAATGGACAAAAGGGAGGCGTGTCAAAATCGCCTTTCAAGATCACTTCCTTACTAGTCGCCAGTGATTGGATTCTTACGGGTGACGCGAATGGCGATATCGTAGTGCGACGGTTGTATGGGTAATTTACTAGTTCACTAGTTTTTATAAATATGGTCTTAATTAATCCCTGTCACGATAAATAGTTGCATTCCGGAACGTCAGATATCCTTAGCCTCAGCAATAGAAACCATGGCTATTTGCCCAGGTCATAGTCACTTGATTGTGTCTTGTCTTGATGGATCTGGCTCGGTCATCACTCCGTGTTTCGACAGTCACACTTAGGTTATTTCGATGTGGGGGCGTTGAAGATTTTCAAAACTATACACAATCGTTTTTTAATTGTATAAACCATTTCCAGAAAATAAGGTATTTGAACGTTGAAAATTAACCGTTTTTATTCATAAGTCAACAACGGAGGAAGTCAATAAATTAAAGGGAGATTTAAGGGGCTGATGGGGATCTTTTCACAAAGTCACAAATTATACACTCGCAAGTCTCTGCTAGTTTCCGAGAAAGCCTGGAAGTGCTTCGGATAGCGATGATTCGGGTCCGCTTTTCGAGTACTTTGGCCGGCACACGCATCCGTTCTCTACTAAAACGTAGTCTTGGCCCGTGAGGGTCACCGGACCCAGTGGGATCACAAGGAACAAATATGGCACGTAGGTTTGAACGCACTCACCGTGAACCACGTCACATTCCTTGGAACTGCACAGCGAAAGAAAAATATATTTAGTTGTAATATTTTTTAGTTATTAGGCTAATAGAAACTCTAATGACTAGTGTTAAGTGGTTACGGAGTTTTCTGTTAAGTAGGTTACACTCACTCGCAAACTTCGAAGATGACTTGCTGAAGTAGATCGGGAAACTTTTGGACAATGGTCACAGGTTGACCCGAAGTTAAGGAAACCCCGTAGAGTGGGGCAGTGGTGTTGTATCTCGTTTTGCATAATCGACCTCCTGGACCGGAACACGTTTGTCGAGCTTCAGTGTTGCCTGTCGAAGGTCGTCGGCGGGCATTAGCTTCGTCAGCCACGTACACTGGATTGTCCGTCAAAAGACTTCGATCTGTTTCGACAAAAGAGCACTTTCGGCATGAGAATTACAAACAAACCAACCAAGTCATCAAACCAACTTGAAGAGTTGGCTTCTGAAAAAAATTAGGACTGTTTTACCTTCTCGTAATGAGTAACCGTCTGACAGACTCACTCGCCCGTAATTGGCAGCTTCGAAATGTTGGAGCAACTTTTTTTGTGTGACGAGTGGATCCACTAAATTGCTAGCGCGACCTTTGCGTTTATTGCTGGGAAACATCTGATTTATCACATCTCTAAAAAAAAAAGAAATCAAATGCAGGACGTCACGTTTTTGTTAACAATCCAGTTGGTCAATTTTTGTATTTCTCGGTCGTTACAGGTAAACGGAAATAATTTAAGTAATTCGTACTTGGGATACGGCGTCTGTTCCGGGCCAACGCAATCCATATTTCCCGTTAAGGCATCGCCTTGCAAATATTTGAGCCCGGTCGGACCGCAATTGGGTAACGAATACACGTGGACTGACACCATTCCACTTACAAAAATTATTACCAATGACCGCCACATCTGTTGGTGACAGGAAGCACACCCATTTAGCATACCACTATACAGTATCGAAATGCATAATACGTCACAGAGAATACGAACACCATAGTTTTGATTGAAACTTTTGTTTCGATTATGACTAACTTTGCACGTTATAACAGCGTTAGAGCCGTCTGCTGCAAACACACCAACATATGCAGCTAGTAGCGGGATTATAGTCGCTGATTTCGTGGAGTTTGCTTTTAAACGTTGTGGATATAACCGACAAAGGCAGGTTTAACTGTTTTAAAACACATCTAATCTTCATGCACGCAGAACTGCTTTCTATTCGTTTTTTTTTTTTTTTTTTTTTTTTTTTTTTAAGCTAAGGAGACTCTCACTATGGCTAAATTAGCACAGGGAATTATTATCGGCTTATTGCCCCTGCAAATTTACGACAGTTTGACTCGAACTGAACCGTCGTATAAGCACAGCCAATGTATGTAGGGTGGTCACGCTATGACGCTGGTCACTGTATTTGAGTATCTTTTGAGGAAGAAATGTATGTCTCGCAAAAAGTCTATCATTGTTCGGAACTAGGCGAACTTTAAATCGATCGAGTTCAGGTAACCCTAAGTGCGAAGATGTTGGTCAACTAACGGGAGTTGAGACGAGACCGGCGTTCTTTCGCGCTAGCCTATATCAAAGGAACGTGGGAAACCTGTTTGAGCGGATAATAGACTGCAGTCCCGTGATCGTAAATGTCGGAAGTCGAAACAGGCCTTAAAAAGTGTTTTCTAAACAGACTCATTCACAGAAAATCTGGCGAAATACTGTACGGACTTCCTGCTTTGACTTGGGAATTTCTTATGCAACATGAAAGGGGAAGCAATTTTCAAATTAACTTTTCCCGCTGGGTCACCTTTCGATTCAAATCAGTTCCGGCCTGTTCAGGGAAAGGTATGTCATTTACCCTTGAACTTGAGGTCATTTACTTTACACAGGTAACGTTTCAAAACCTTTCCCAACAGTTTTAGAAAGCCTAGATTTAGCAATTCGAAAAAAAAAGATAGGAAGAACATTGCTCACCTTGAAGTAAAATGTAAATAAAATTGACTTAGGAAATAGTGAACGATCTCCTTGTAGTCTCAATCAGTGGGGAAGCTGCAAGGATTAGTATATACAGAGTAAATCACGCTAGGGATTAACACATCTCACGAACTAATGGGACACGAATAATTGGAACGGAGAGCGAACGCGCGTGTGCTTTCAAGTCGCGTGGCTTACTAAATGCGCTTTGACTGGTAGGACTCCTTTTCACGCTGTCTCTGATTTCTTGGTTGCGAGTCCAGTTATGGACCCAATTGAGAATTAAATTCCACCTGCCTTGAGGGCTTCCAAGTTTCCTAACTTACCTACCAGACCTAAACAGCAAGAAACAAACCCATGGATATCCCTAAAGGCCAAGGTTGGTTACTTGTCAAGTTTGCCAGGTACAAAGCAACGCCTACTTTCAGCAAGGAAGGAAAGTCCCGTTTTCCTGGTACGTAGACAGCCTGCGGTCAACGTAGCGAGTACAACAATGTAACACGAAACCAGATCGGCAACACGACAACACCGTAGAGGTAAGTAAACAAATGGTTATCTTTCTTTAAGAAAAGCATCGATTGTTGGAGTTCGGTAGGTGAGGCGTTTTTGTATTAGGTATAGTTTGTAAACTATGCTGTCGCAAAAATAATAGAAACTATCCGAATCCCAGGATCCTTTATTTCCAGAATCGTCACCGGGTGATATCGAGCGTAAATAGGCAGCTGTGATTTATTTCAGATAAATACGACGAGGGTTTGTATATCAAGATGTGATGGAGTGTCTAAAGTCAAGAAAGGGACTATCACATCGGTTGTCACCTTTCTAACTAAACCATAAGGTAAACTTGAGAGGGCTGTTGCAGTTCATATTAAGACAGTGAAAATTTTTAAAATGTAGATTACGACCTTGGTAAAGCCAAAGATGGATTCCACAACGAACACCAGCGATTAGAAATACAATAAAATCTCGTTATTACGTGCAGGGGCGCAGCCAGCAATTTTTTCCGGGGGGGGGGGGNTTTTTTCGGGGGGACAGCTTTTTCTGTGCTTTGCTGTGCTGATTGTCAGTGTGTTTATACTGATTTAACTAGAATCCTGTTTTTTTTTTACTTAGCTTTACTAATGTCAACTCTTGCCTATGAGATGTGAATCAGTGTTATGAATGTGTATTTTTTTGTTATTTCATTCAATTTTGATTTCATAAGTTCAATATCAATTTACGGACGACATTCAAGGAGAATCCTCATACTTTGTATGTAATAAGATTCCTGTAATTCCAAATTCATCAATTGGAATAACTTGAAAATGTTCTGTGCGTCGTAATACATAGAAATTTGCCTGAACCTTAAGTGTTGACTACAGTACTTTAATTTAAACAAACGTCCTGACAGAAAGAAGTCTAGAAATAATCAAAGAACAGTACTACTTAGCATCTGTGACAAGTTACATAAGTAACAAACCACCGGAATTTTTTGGTATTTAGTAAGGTAAGCCACGTAATCAGTAAGGTAAGCCACGTAATAAGTAATCAGTAAGGTAAGCCACGACTCCATTAATGGAGACTGTTGTACCTATTGAGTTTATATATGTGTTTGTTTATTTTATTCATAAAGTGTTTTGGCTGAGCGGTCAATACCTTGGACTTGGTATCGTGAGGTCGAGGGTTCGATTCCCCGTGTCAGAAGTTTGGTTTTTCAGAGGTAAAGCCTTTGACTATGCCCTGTCCTGCTTCCTATGGTACCTGGTATATCCCAATCAAATGGAACTGCCAAGAGTACCACGGGAAGCAAAATAGGGGCTAGGAAAGGGTGAACGAGACCTCGAAAAGCATGATGCTGGCATCGTGCTTCGCACTTTTTCCCATGTTATTCCTTATGGGATTTCAAACTTTTTGGCCCCTGAGACGCCCTCAGGGCATAATTTCACATTCAAGCTCATTTTTCTCGCTTATTTGAAGGGCTAGCGCAATAATTCTTACGGATTCGGAATCCTCTCGTCGAGGTGGACAATTTGCATTCCTTAATTTCCATATTGCAGATATGTCGGTTAATTAGGCTACTTTGGAATTACCATAATCATTGTAATTCCAGTAAAATTAATAAAGAATATAATAATTGTTCCAGTACAGCAAACCGCTTTTGTTGGCAGAAATAAAATTACTACACTGGATTTTTCTGTCAAGCGCGATTAATTCGCTAGAAATTTTATTACAAGCATTTTTCTTCAGTAAAAAAATCGCGGTGCTTTTCTATGCATCCCAGTACACAACTAATTAGTTTATGCTGCGACCTGAAAGTATTTTTGACAGTACTGACGACCTCATAGCCGAAATCTTTTTATACATCTAGACTGGTCTGAAATAAAGTATTTTCACGATGAAAGAAGGTTAAATCACGCGCAATTTTGGCATAAATGTTGTGTATCACGTTTTAATTCGCTTTACAAAAACACGCAATTTTACATTCTTAGAAATAATATAACGAGAGCAATAAGTCCACTTTAGGCAAGGGACATAGAAATCATACACATTAACATAAATTAATTACAAATTCCGCCTGCGAATCACGTTGGGACCCAAAGTTTTTCATTCCTGCTGTGTCACCATTGCTTGCTCGAACCCTTCGCTATTCGCTAGAACACTTGCTCCAATATACGACGCATGATACTGATCCGGAGATGCGTGAACCTTTATAAAAAATGATAGTAATAAAATCGATAAATAAAAAGATATCGTCTCCTTTTACCTCAGGTTGAATGTTCGTTGGCGCGAAACGTTATAACTCGGATTCAAGTCTCGGTACAAATCCTGGACGCATGCTCACCACCAGTTACGAAAACACTCTTCCACGTGTCAATTCCGCGTGTTCAATTTCCTAATGTCAATTCCACTTTCCTAGTGGCTTGTTCTTAATGGTGTAAGCCTTACTGGACCACTCATCTTTCTCCGTTACGTAGAGGGTACTCGAAACCATGGATTTTTGCCATTTTCCTCTTTTCATCTGTAGTTAAATCTCACTCGCACATTGAAGTGACGTTTATTTCGGTTGGATATTGTCTACAGTTTGGCTTCAGATGAATCGACGAGTAAAGAAAGCAAGTGAAAAGAAAGATGACAAATAAAACGTATAAGTTAAAGCCGCTGCATTGCTGTCGTTTATTTTACAAATTTTGCTTTATTCTTGTCACTGTATTCACTGTACTTTCTTCAGATTACACAACTAATAAAGTACATAACTATGCTAGAAGTAAACAGTTTTCCCCTAGAATGTCATTAGCTCAGGTCAAGTCGTACTAAGCAGCGCATTTCGACGTACATTAAAGCTTGTAATGATCATTAACTTTTAACGCATACTTCACTCTCGGACAATAGACTTGACTGGCGAATTCCAATAACAAACTGGCCGCAAGTGGAATCATCTGAAACTATTTGCCCAGATTTATATTGAAAATTTGTTAACGAATTTAACTGGAAATATGCCCGGTGCTGAAATTAGTCAGAGTCTGCGGAAATGGAAGAGCACCCACACAAACGTTTCGTCTCATTTGTCTGTAAAGTTAAAATCCCATTGCACAATGTGGATAAAACCCACACAACAAAAATGACCCGGATAGTCTCTGTTACGAATTTATGACCCGAAAACTGGGCAAAGCTATACTAATAAAGATAACGCAGTTGACAAATCTTTCTTTATATTTCAGATCACAGAAACTGCCAGTTATCGTCAGCTCACAATATACGTTATGCATTTAATTATTCTTATATCGGTTTAGCTACTTGCCCAGTAGTCATACATATTTCCTACCTATTACGTATATATTATAACATAATTGGACTTACAAGATTAATGAAAACAGGGCATCTACTTGTGTACACAACTCGTCCTCTAAGATCAGCCTTAAGCTCTTGCATTATTATTTGTATAAGTTTCAAAGCTGGATAAGAAGATACGCATGTTTCTGCTGATGTCATTGTTGTCATTTGGTTCGTAAACAAATCGGCGTGGCTTTTAGAAAATTCTGCTTGACTTCTGACCAATGGCATTGCGAGCTTCGCCTGCCACCTAAACTTCTATACTGGGGAGAGTAAACCTAGTCTAAATTCCAACTGCTAGCATTCTCTTCACTGGACTTGCTTTGTGTAGAAGCCTGAAAAGTTTACAGCGTAGTTGTGACGTAGGAGTGAAGCACTTCTAGCTTGCAACCTGTCAATAGTCAGGTAAGATACGCATTCTTTCTATATAAGAGACCATTAAATATATTTTTAATGTAAAACTGAAAAACAAGCTATCGTTGCTGTTGTTTGCTCTCAAGCAAAAGCATTTTGTGGTGTAGCGTCTGCACTTAACATTTCAGTGGTAACGACGCAGTTTCTTTTATCTCTTGACTCATTCTTCCGTCTCCGTTTCTTGCTTTCTATCTTAATTTTAAAGACTCAGGAGTTATGACTAATGAAAGGTGAATGACTAATCGGATAGACGTCCATCGCCTATAGATGACCAGTTGACATTTGGTTCTCTTGAGTAATCTTGTCTTGGCTTTCCTTCCAACAGGTTCTGCCTTGTGAGTATTATTGCTGTTTAACTTGACCACGATGAAAGTTGTCTTGTTGCTGTGTGCAGTGCTGGCTGGTGCCACAGCTGCGTCCGTCTCAGATTTACTCATTGACGAATGGAAACTTTTTAAAGTAAGTCCAATTCGTTCGTTTTCTTTCTAGAGTTTACAGAAAAACGCAAGGCATATATCAGGTAGCAGTAAAGAATCTGGTTACTTTTCCAGCTGCTTCATGTCAACCCTCCTTTGTCTGTAACCTAACCTCCAAACCTGTTTTAAGCAACCCCACAACCCCTCATCGTACGCCTGTTGAAACCTCCTCGTTTCGGCCTGTTGATAAGAGTTCCAAAAGCCCTCTGGCCATTGCTCTTATTAACACTTTCTTCGTCTGAAAAATCTATTAGTGTTTGTCCGGATCTTCATCAACCTTTTTATTTACTTATTTTTATATACTTGCAGGCGAAACATGGCAAAAACTACAAAAGCGATATTGAAGAGAAGTTTCGTATGAAAATCTTTTTGGAAAACCGCCATAAGATTGCCAAACACAATGTTGCCTTCACACGGGGCGAAAAAACGTATGAAGTAGCCTTGAACCACTTCGGAGATATGGTAATTATTCTTGTTTTCTGTGTTGTTAGTTCTTCACTTAAAATAAAGAAGCTAGTTTAACAAATGAACTTTTAATAAATGTACTAATAATTTTTAAACGGTTTCAGTTGCATCACGAATTCGTAGCGACCATGAACGGTTTCAAGCGCAAGTCGAATGCCAGCAATGACTTCATGGTTAGGCAAACCTTCATTGAGCCAGCTAACGTTGTTTTACCCGACTCAGTTGATTGGCGTGAAAAGGGGGCCGTAACCCCAGTCAAAGATCAAGGTCAATGCGGTTCTTGCTGGGCGTTCAGTTCGGTAGGATAGTTTTACTCAGGAAGTAGAAATGGAAAAGATAATTATTCATCAAATATTAGACTGGAGCTCTAGAAGGCCAAAATTTCAGAAAGACCGGCAAGTTGGTATCGTTGAGTGAACAGAACCTCATCGATTGTTCGGGCAAGTACGGCAATGAAGGATGCAACGGTGGGCTCATGGACCAAGCCTTCCAATACGTAAAAGACAACAAAGGTATCGATACTGAAGATTCGTATCCTTATGAAGCTGAAGTAAGCATTTTCACGGAAGCTCGTTTTGCCCGTGTCTCAAATTAGTGTGTGCTTTATTTTTTTTTTTTTTTTTTTTTTCAGGATGACGTTTGCCGTTACAAACCTGGTAACAAAGGTGGCATTGATACTGGTTTCGTGGATGTCCCAGCAGGCGATGAAGAAAAACTTAAGGCTGCTGTGGCTACAATAGGACCCATTTCTGTAGCTATTGATGCATCCCACGAATCCTTCCAATTTTACTCAAAAGGTAAGAGAAATTTGCATGATACGCTTGTCTCCGTCGTAGAGTACAAAATAATGTTCCTCTACGACATGCAGGTGTCTACAATGAGCCTCACTGCAGCAGCGAAGAGCTGGATCACGGAGTGTTGCTTGTTGGCTATGGTACTGAAAATGGCCGTGACTACTGGTTAGTCAAGAACTCGTGGAGCGAAAGCTGGGGCCAGGGCGGTTACATTAAAATGACCCGTAATAAGAGGAACCAATGTGGTATTGCAAGCTCGGCTTCATATCCTACTGTTTAAACCGTCCTTTTGCGCGATTGTTTTCGATAGTTTTGACAAGGTTTACTCTAGGACGAAAAATATAGAACTGTTCTAATTTTTGCAACCATTGTTTATTTTGGTCTTGAGAGTTTTGTACGGACGTATGGTAAAAGTAGCGGTTCCATTCCAGGAGTAGTTTTTTTTTCGTTTTCTATAGTGTTTAAAAAGAGCACCTGGATTGGATGCTGTTTCAATACATGAACACGTTACAGTCAACAAAAAAGCGAACTATTAGCTACGTACGATGAAAAACGGGAGAGAGTAAACGCACTCGGCGCAGAACGTCAGACGATCTGAACGAGGTCTTGGACGTCTTCATTTAATCCTTCTTTTTTGGCTTCTTAGGGTTCCTTGAACGGCTTTTGGCCTTGCATAACGGACAAATAGGTGCGTTGCGATGAATTTGTTGATGGCAAGACAAGCACGACTTCATAGGTGGAGGTTGTTGCCTATAAACAATTTAACACATGTATCGGTGTTTAGGAAAAAGCACGTGAAATTAATTCACCTAAAAGTTGGAGCCGGCCCGGGTTGAGGTGGCAATGGTCGAGGGTCATTTTTCGGAACTGTTGCGCTTATCAGGAGAGGCGGTTGCGTTGGAATGTATGTCGGCTGAGGCGTCATCGCAAGAAGGCCCTCTTCTCGTTCGGGAGGCCAGTCCATCTTAGGTTTCTCGGACAGAAGACTTAAAACAAACGAATTGCAAAGGCAACATGTTAGTGACATTCTAGTGCTTAACTTTATTCACACAGCTCATGTGTTACAATCTCCATCCGAACAGTCTTAACAAATTTTAAGTAAACGTATTTATTAACCGGAATGAAGTTTATTATACAGGGTGTTTAGAAAGTCTCAATAGACCTGCATTCTTTTATTTGTAACAAAAATATGGCTTAAGAAAAAATTCGGCGATAATTACTCGATGTTCGAAACTCATCCTGAGATATAATCGTGATGGTTGCATCTTTCGGACCCTTACGGAAGAGCAACAAAGAAAGGGAAATATGACCACATCCACTGCCAATCACATTTTACGAACGCGAAAATAACTCGTTATTGGGCACAAATCGTTAGTGTGAAATCCGCCATGACAGGTGCAGAGTTAAAACGATGCGCCGCGTTTTATTTTCACATTTTTCGAGCATTTTCACGTCACCTTTTGAAAAGACTTCAGGAATTGCTTCGTTTTATCATCAAAAAGGTAATGTTAAAAGTGCCCACTACGCTTTGCCCTTCGTTACTATTTTGAGCACGAAAAAAAAACAACCATTCAACTGGAAAATAGATTTTTTTTTTTGCTCAGCTTTATAAGACAAATTTGTACATTACGGTCGATTACTATGTAATATCCATTATTAGGGTAAACGCTATTAATATCCATTATTAGCCAACACAACGAACAACATATTGTATCTAATAAAACATGACCTAATATTACTAAGACAGTCATTGAGGGTCCGCAGGTTATCGTACCTAAATACTGTTAAACATTTGTCATGAGCTTTCGCGAACTTCTTATTCTTTTATGAGCGCCTGCTTTTAGGGTAATGAACAGGTTGAGTTAAATGATACTTCACGAGTGAGTGTTCGTAATAATATTCGGGGTATTTTTAACGCACGGAGAGGCAATATTCGAGATTGTCAAAAGTAAAGAGAGACACCAAACTTCCTTAAAAATAACCTCTTTAGGACTGGAAATTTATGCGATATAACCGAAATTCGTTATTTGAGATAGTTTTGTCTACACTCACATAACGCGGGAACATTAAAGACCGTCTACCATAGCTGACAGCCCGCTATAGAAGTGTATGTTACGACAAGATTCTACTGTGTTAGAAAATCGTTTACCTAGTAAGCAAATGTCCATTTTCTTCTTCAGTTACGTCAGGCAGACGTTCTAAACCCAGGCGTTCCCTTCTGAGCTGATCTAAATCCGACTTCAGAGGCTTGTACTCGTCGTACAAATGACGAGCAACATCCAATGCTTTATTACGCGATTCTTCGGCTTGCTTAATAACGCTTTCCATCTACGTTTAACGTACGCAGATGTTAAACACAAAATATTCAAAAAGAGCTCTGTTTTGCTTACTGCGTTAATATCCGCATGAATTTGACGAAGCTCCTCTACATGAGCCATCTTTTCTTGCAGTAAAAGCTCCATTTCTTCCTTGAACGTAGACAAGCTCTTTTCATCGCTATCTGCAGATCTTATTTCTTGCAATAATCGTTGCTTTAGTCTCTCAAGCGAGAGAGTCTTTTGTCTGCAGAAAATGAGAAAGTAAGTTTCGCTTCCAGGATAAGGCAAACATATTGTACCTGATCTCTTTGACAGACTCCAATTGTGAAAACAGTGCGCGTTCTCTACCTTCTGCAAACAAAAGGTCCATAGCTAATACGTACTGGAGGAAAGTCGAAGATTTTTAGCTTGGTCTTTTCACAGTGACATTTTCCTTTGTTTACAGTAACATGAAAGTGATTGGGTACATGGACCCTCGTTCCTTTTTGGTACAATTAGTTTGATCAACGAGGCTAACGGTTACGCTCAAGCTTGGCACAGACTCTGTTGGAAGAGGTCGCTTTGGTCGCGAGGCGGTTAATTTTATCCTAAAGCAGCGCGCCACTTTCGAACCTCACGAAGCTGCTATGGGTAGAGTGAATCTCTTCACCGGACAGATACAGTAGAGGTATATGAAATACGGTTAACAAGATTTTTTTTTAAATGGCAGTTATTAAAATACAGCATTAAATTGTGTTACACGTAACCATTACCGATAATATGTTATCAGATTTATTGGAACTCATTACGATGCTCGTTTGGGTTTCAGGCGCCTCTGTGGCGAAAGCTTTACCTAACGTAACTTAACCTAACTGACCTAGCCTAAGACGCGTCGGGCGTATATAGAAAAGTTTAAAATAATAGGCTGTCACTACAAAAGTTAACTAGCTCTTTCCAAAAACTCACTAACCTCCCTAAATCCGAAACGTGACATCGCACACTACATCAATCTACGTTTGTCAATTACAGTTTTCCCAAAAGACAAGCACTTAGCAATAATCCTCTGTCACAATACGCTCAAGGATACACGTAGCATTCTTCACATAAGAATGCCAAGGGTAAACGGTAGGCAGAAAATCGCAACTGCAAGACTACTTGTGAATTAGCATCTGAAATTGAAGGCAGACGACGTGCGTTTGTGTGTCCGGTCAAGAATTCAACTGGAGATAAATGTAAGCAAATAATTAACTTTTTTGTCACAGCCAGTGTAATTTCCTGCGTGAATTCATTTCGGAACAAATAAATGTAGCAACACTTCTAACCATGCAGCTTTCTTACAAATATTAGAAAAAAAATGCGCTTAAAGATTCTGAACTAGATAAAGGGACTTTCAACGCAAATCTCGGTTCAGTATTCATGTTCGCGAAGCATTGCACGACATCTGTTCACTCGATTTCGAAGTTAGATTCTGTAGAAGTTGTGCAAATACGGAGGAGACAGAATCTGTGAAACTTTTGTGATAAGATAATAGTTTCTTTTTTTTTCAGCTTTTCACTTGCTACTATTAACCAAACCGGTGAACATGGCTGTATGGGGTTCTCGCTTAGCCTTGAGAGGTATTTTTATTTTTTTTTTAAATAATAAACTTGGAAGTATCTTGTGCTAGCTAAGGTGAAATATTTTTGTTATGTAAGGCTTATCCGTTGTGAGGATCTCAGCCCGTCTTCAACACACAGAACAGTCGTTCCCTAAAATAACCACGCATTATACAATAGTCCCTAGAGAAACAGATCCAAGATGGGAAGGTAACACGACCGAAAACTATCAAGAGTACCAATTTTCATAAGGGGGAAATTTTTCAGGTGTGGATATGGAGCGCTTCGCTGACGAAACAGATGTAGTCATCGTTGGAGGTGGCCCTGCTGGTATGTCAGCTGCCATTCGCCTTAAGCAGCTAGCCAACGAGCAAGGCAAAGAGTTACGAGTATGTTTGGTTGAAAAAGCAGCTGAAATCGGTATCTAACCCCTCATAAAAAGCTCCAAATTACTTTATAAATAATATTTCCAATCAAGGCGGCCACATTTTATCCGGAGCCTGTCTAGAACCCCACGCCCTAAACGAACTCATCCCTGATTGGAAAGAAAAAGGAGCGCCCTTACATACTCCGGTGACTGAAGACGTTTTCTCTTTTCTCACTCCCAAAATGAGATTCCCTATCCCGATTTTACCAGGTAAGGACTCAGTTCCTGTCCGTCGCATGACCTTGACGCAATGAGAGGTTTCGAAATAATCTGTTGTTTGTTTAGGGATGCCTATGAACAATCACGGGAATTATATTGTTCGCCTGGGCCACTTTGTGAAATGGCTGGGAGAACAGGCTGAAGAATTGGGCGTAGAACTCTATCCTGGGTATGCTGCAGCTGAGGTTTTATATCACGAAGACGGAAGTGTAAAAGGTATTGCAACGAATGACGTCGGAATTGCAAAGGATGGCTCTCCGAAGGTAAACTGAAGAAGAAATTGTAATCAAACTGGACTTTCGTATTAATCGGTGTTTCTTCTATCCGAATGAAGTCTACTTTTGCGAGGGGTATGGAGCTCCATGCCAAATGTACCATTTTTGCTGAGGGTTGCCACGGCCATTTGGCCAAACAGTTATATAAGCAATTTAATTTGAGAGAAAACTGTGAACCGCAGAGCTATGCCATTGGTTTGAAAGAACTTTGGGAGATTGACCCTGCCAAACACCGTCCAGGTCGTGTTGAGCACACAGTCGGGTGGCCTTTAGTAAGTTAAAAATATTTGTTGTCATGCATAGTCGGAAGATTATGACTCAATGTTATGTATTAGGATAAAAAAACGTATGGTGGAACGTTCTTGTACCATGTAACAGATGAGAACAATTCACCATTGGTCGCCATTGGCCTAGTCATCGGTCTGGATTACACGAACCCTTATTTGCACCCTTTCCGTGAATTCCAGCGATTTAAACATCATCCGTCTATCAAGTCAACGTTGGAAGGGGGGAAACGGTATTAACTATAGCAACTTTTTAATCGCCTCAATTCTATTTTCGTTATTCAGTGTATGAAAAACATTAGCAAAGTAAACAAGTTAAGAACTTTCAAATTAAAATTAATTAATTGGTAAATTGATAATACGTTTTGTAATGTTTCATAGAATTTCTTATGGTGCTCGTGCGCTGAATGAAGGTGGTATTCAAAGTATTCCCAAATTAACGTTTCCTGGCGGTTGTTTGGTGGGTTGCAGCCCAGGTTTTATGAACGTTCCTAAAATTAAAGGCACCCACAATGCCATGAAAAGTGCTATGCTTGCGGCTGAAAGCGTTTTCGACGTGATTCAGAACGGAGCAGAACAGTCTGCTACGAAAGGTAAAATTTCAATTTTTTTTAACGCTGAGTGAGTCCGGCAAAAAGATTTCATGCGAGACAGTAAAGTGCGTGTGAAGTCATTTGCTGAGCAACCACAGAAAACAAGTGCATAACGAAGCACAGTAACTGGTTGTTTTAATCTGTCTATTTTGAAGGTTTGAATCCGGTTTCTTACGAAGAAAGGATTAGGGAAAGCTGGGTGTGGCAGGAATTGCACGGCGTTCGCAACATTAGGCCATCTTTCCATAATCCCCTAGGATTGTATGGTGGGATGCTATATACGGGTATCTTTTATCTTTTGGGTAAGGGCAAAGAACCCTGGACTCTGCACCATGGAGGTAATCAGCACTACAAAAATAAATCAGTGCCTAATTATGATTGAGCTCGTTTGATCCTTATCTTACGATATTTCAGGTGCTGATTACGCAAAGTTAAAGCCCGCAAAGGAATGTAAACCGATTGAGTATCCAAAACCCGACGGCGTTATTAGCTTTGATCTTCTAACATCTGTGGCGTTAACTGGAACGAATCATGAACCAGATCAACCCCCACATTTGACGTTGAAAGATGACACTATCCCGGTTAAGCGCAACTTGTCCGAGTTTGCTGGGCCTGAAGGAAGATTTTGCCCTGCCGGTAAGAGCTAGTATAAAAATAAATAAAATGTCAGGAAAATGGACTATTTTTCGGTTAATTTTAAATCCGTTTTGTCGTTGTTAGGTGTGTACGAGTTCGTACCCACGGAGGACGGTAAAGGACACAAATTGGAGATCAATGCTTCGAATTGTATTCACTGCAAGACATGTGATATTAAAGACGTTAGCCAGAATATTAACTGGGTGGTACCCGAAGGCGGTGGCGGCCCTGCGTATGACGGAATGTAAAATGTGACAACAACCCTGATCCCAAAGCGGCAAGTCCCTTTGTGAGCTCCTATCAATGCAAGTTTTATTGTCATCCGGTTTTAATTGTTCTTTATCCATGGGTGGTGCGTAAAGTTTTTGGATAATACGGAACGATGTGACACGTTTTACAAAGACTGTTGTCTAAACTTCTGTAATGTAACATTTGAGGAATAATAGATGCACACCTTTTATGTACAGCCATTTGCGTGTCGCTACAAAACCCCATTCTAGCATTCAGACGACTTGCTTTCGTCGAACAGCTTCAAAGTCGGTCAAAATTTTAAAAAATCTCCCTATATTGCTTTTTAATATGAAGGGATAACCAGTTGCTATGACTTTCTTCCTACCCTTTCAGGGTGACAGACGGGCATTTTCGGATGACATAAACGATAGAACCGTTAATTGTCTTTCGATACCCTAGAAAAGTGCAAAGGTTCCTTAGAAGATCTTGTTACGCAATTTTCTTTTTATTTCATATTTTCTTTCCAGTGACGGAATCCATTGTCGATTTAATTAGGATGTGAGCTCTAACACGGACTTGGTGTGTAGTCTGTCAGTGGGGTCTATCATCCTTTATGAAAGTAAATAAATCAATTAGGTAGACGTGTCAAAATCGTAAAACATGTGTTCTAAATAAGGCGAAGGAGGAGAATTTTGTAACAGTTAAAGCAAAAGGCTCATAAAGAATGTGTTGAATAGGCTAAACGCACAACGAGGTGGAGAAGTAATTAACAGACATATACGTCATTAAACATCGTTACAAGTGAGGTTACAAGTACGTGTGCACTGCTAGGAAATTATAAATGATAACGTACAACATCCGTAGTAGTGAGTATGTGTATAACATTTGCACCAACTTTCCGTTGTTAATAATGTTGCAAGAGTTCGGATCACTCTGCGTTAAGTCCTTTCTGGATGCACGATTTTGAGTCGAAAGACTAATGCATATCGTTACCTAAAGCAACTGAACCAGAAAGTCATAGGTGGGTTGCCCAGGAATATTTTGATCCCCTTAATTCGTATAATCACGTGTAGCCGTAGGCGTTCAATCGACAAAAAGTAAACCCGTAGGAGTTTTCAGATCATCGCACACATAACCGGTTGAATAGCTTTACAACATTAATATTTTTCTCTGATTGCAAGAGTAAATGAACTCTTTCTATCTTTCGTTACCTGAAGCAAATTCGCGAAGGTTCTTATTCCTTCACATAATAGGAAAAAAAAAACATGACAAGGAAAAGTGCCTTAATTACCTTCTGACTGACTCATCGATTATGAACAACGAAAATCTGAAGGAATTGTCATAACAGTAGAAACTTACCTTAAGGCTTGGACCTCGTACAAATAATAACACATTGAGTCTCAGTCTTTCATTTCGTTTCATATAACTACATAGGTTTTCGCCTATTTTAGTCATCTTTCCCCTAACGTTTGTCATTTTAACGTAATTTCTCCCGGAACTCCAAAAGCCTGTCTTGCTTTCCTTGCTTTTACCAATTTTTAAGAAACCCATATGATTTACGACTAGTTTCTTCAAAATCGATTTCAGAGATACCGCGAGAGAAAACTATATTTAAATATAGTGATCGGCCTACTTTTGTAGGTTCCATCAATTGGCGCACTAGAGAGGTAGCGTAGGGTACCGTTTTTCTAATCCAATTTGCGTAGACACGGTTCAGTGGGTGTGTGGCTATAATACCATAATTAGGAATACATCCTAAATTAACGCCAGTGCTGCGTACTATATGCCTTATTTCACAGTTTAAGAAGATCACACGATAGCTTAATGCAATTACTGGAGCGTGACTTGCAATCAATTGTCGGTCACCTGGAGTTCCGAAGTCACCTTTGCCGTACTCGTGACATGGAAACTACCGCCCAAAACCGAGTGAGCGACTCGTCTCCATTCTCCTACACGCTCTCCGCTTTCTGTGACCGTTTGGTCCTAAACAGCTGTAGCAGCAAGTGTAACTTCCTGGTTTGGCGTGCCTTAGCATGCAAACCACCTGATACCCGACGACAGCTACCTGCGCAACGTCACGAGTTAACAGGCGGAGTTGTGAAGTGCTGTTATCAGCAAGACCTCTTCCAGTATCCGAGATCTTAGTCAGTTGTGTACCAACAACCATGCTGGCGTCAACACCGTCTTCGACTGCGCACTATCGCGTGGATGTTCAGTTAGTGAATCAATTAAACAACTTGCAGTTAGCGAACAACGCTCTCAATTCTCCTAAAAAGCACAGCGTCATACCGCAACACTCGACTTCGCATTACTTTCACTTACCCCGCCGTGATCCGTCACCAGTGCTGGATAATTCTCGCGAAAGTTCCTGTGTGCAACAGCAAAATCATCATTCCGAACTCGTGTTTATCAATGTGGCTGAAACGGAAGAAGACGGACAATCTTGCGGCTCAGATATTAGCTCAGATTCCTTGATGGATGAAAAAGTGGTGATGGTAGGAACTTTCCCGCAAAATCTTCTCCAAGAAATTCGCGACAATGCAGATATTCGCCCCGGAAGCAGCGATTCGTTGCCGACATCTTTAAAAAGTTGGTCTGGTTCGTCATCTTCGGAACATCCTAGTCCGAGCTGGTCTGAAATTGAAGATTCCTTACATCCTAGTAGCATAACCACTCGGTTTTCGTCGTCCGACAAATCCTATTTAGAAGACGTTCAGGAATTTTATCTACGAGAAAACGAGCCCCGATCTCTTATAGTGGATGAAAAACATGCCTGTTTCGGTGGTTATAAGGACATTTTCCTAACTAATGGATCATACACCATTCGCAGTGATAAGGGCACCGTTCGAGGTGTTCGAAATCGTGTTCGTCAAGGAATTGCCACTTTCCTTCAGACGAAAACCCATAAGGTAAAAAGACCTTTCTCGTAATTTTTTTTAGGCGGTTAATATAATCTCATTAAGTGCAAACAGTTAGGCTAATCAGGCCTAATGCTACTGAGACACTTTAGTCGTGTTGATAGAAGACTGGACTCTGGAAACAAGTCCCGTTAGTAGGCAGTGCTCGGACCACATGTTGTTTCGTTCTCTGCCCCGCGAGGTGGGTTATTGCTCCTTACAAATTACCTAGAGCGTCGTTAAGGGCCAAATAAGGCAACGCAGTGATGCGGCCACAGTTTCTGAAGCGCTGGATCCCTTAACACTGCTACCTTAAAAGCAGAGAAAAAGAAACGGACATCTTCCGAAAAGAAGAGGAAAATAAAAGAGATACGAAGACAACGGGAGAGGAGCAAAAACCGGGCACTTGTGTGCTAAAAAAGAAAGAAAATATAGTCATGCCGAGGCTTGAAAAAGTTGCTCCAAGATTAGAGCCCTGTTACACAAGCTTCATGTATTTCTTGACGCATTAAAACGCAGGTCAATTTAGGACTACGTTTATTAATCGGACTCGGTAATCTGAAAGGGTCAGTTAGTATTATCAATTCGGTTTCTTTTGATTTGAAGACGCTCAAGATAGGGAGGAGTCACATGTAATAAATATTCTTGGTTGTACTCCTATAAGCCTCGTTCGTGACTGGGGAAAAGTTGGAGTGCTTGACGAAGCTCCGGTAGCGGGAATTTCAGCTTGTCAATTATGTGTCATCTCGTCGGAGGCCAAAGTTTCCGCACTGTTGCTTTTGAGCACAGATTTAGAGCGGAGCACGCGAAATGTGACCGGAAGTTGACAGTTGTCTCCAAGGCTGATAGTTCGCTTGCATATTACATGAGATGGCAAAGATAGCATGACAAAACAATTAACACTCACGCTGGACTGGAAATAGCAAAAGATTTGCGCTTGCTTGCATACCTTTCTGCTTGCGAGTTTTTGATTGACCATTTTCCTTTCTTGGCTTCTTGCAGAGTTACATGGAACGTGAGCAGGGCAAAGTTGTCGTCTACACGACAAGTTTGGGGGTTGTTCGCGATACGTACCAACGCTGCTTGAAAGTCAAGCGGATTTTGCGTACCTTGCTTGTCAAGATCGAAGAACGCGACATTTTCATGAGTCATGCTGTACAGCAAGAAATTAAGGAAAGAATGGGCACCGATAAGGTCCAAGTGCCACAAGTTTTTCTCGAAGGCCAGCATCTCGGGGTACGTATCTTTTACTTTTTCTTTTACAGAGCTGAAAAGCTTATTTAAAATTTCGAACACTTATGCTCGCTATATGATCAATACGTGGGGTCATTTCCGTGTACGTAACGTCGATTTATCAATATTAAAATAGCAGATTGGCTGCTGTGCTTTGGTTTTCCTGGTGTTGGGCCTTTCCGTCGGAGCAACAGGTGGTTCGGCCAGATTCAGAAAACCGCAGTAACGGCGTCCTTTTTTTACGAGAAAGGAAGAAATTAGACAAGGCCAAAAACCAAGTTTTAACCTACATTGTATGCTTGGGTACATTTCAAAAGGCCCATCAAGCTTTATTCCGTCTTGTAAACTTGCTGAGAGTTTTCTTGGGGACTTTCTGAAAATTGCCCTAAATTCGCTGTGACATTCTATCGGGCGGAGGTGGCAAAGTGTAATTGACGTTCTGCCTTACTTACCATCAATTGCTTCTTGTTGGAGGGGAGTTGGATAAAAGAACAAAATAGATTACACCAACCCTTTTAAGTATCTAATCCTTTTCTTTTTTTTCTGCTTGCAAGAAAGAGAAAATGTAAAGCACCTAAGCAGGAAGACAGAAACTTAAGAGAAAGCTCCTGGAAACTCATATTTCTATTGAACGAGATTATAATACCAAAGCTGAATATGCATACTGTATTGTCGAATATTTCTAGGATGTGGATACAGTGGAGAAGTTAAACGAATCCGGAGAATTGAGGCGGATCTTGCGACCTTACAAGGTACTTTATTTTTTTTATTATTATTTTTTTCAAAGTAGGATATAAATTAAAAATTATGTCAAGACTGTCAAAGACTAAACACTTTTTTCACGTTCGTGACTAGCGCGTGGGACCCATGACGGTTTGTGAGAGGTGTGGAGGCTACCAGTACTTGCCTTGCTCGGTTTGTAACGGTTCCAAGAAGTCTGTTCATCGAAACCACTTCACCACGGAATTCGTCGCATTGAAGTGCATGAACTGCGACGAATCAGGGCTGGTCCATTGCGAAGCTTGCCGTGAAGACTTAGCGTAAACTGTGAGCCAGCATTTCGTGGGTGGGGGGCGAGGAGGCGAGTGGTAACAAAACTCCATTTTTCAGCTGAAGGACGCAACATAAAAAGGCTTGATTGTTTCTGGATGACAGCTTTGACACCTGGAAGGTGATTTGCCTACAGTGGCGTAACATGAGATATATGGCTGCAAGTTGGGGCATGTTGACTCGACAGTGCATTAAATACTGTGATACTCCGGAGCGTGTTTCTGAAGTGTGAAGTAAACTTCGGCTCTATATATTGTTTAGACCTGGGGAATGGAGGGGCTGCTTTTTCAATAGGATGAACTGTTTGTAAGGTGTTCCTTTTTACATTCCTTCGATTTTTTTCTACTCTATTATGAAAGGACGAGTTGTTGGCGAATTTCATTGGTAACTGATGTTGCGGAATCTTTGTACTATTATGGATGACGTGCTTACGGTGCACTTCATATTCGGACTGAGTATTACTTAAGTAGGGATACATATTTGTCCTTTTTTCTGTACAAGAAACTGTCAATAATCCTGAACTTGAAACTAGGAGAGTAAATAAACGCTGATTCACTGGATTGTCGATAAGCCGCATGTGCTGATAGTTCAATTCGGCGGCAACGGTGAAAAGTGTCGAAGCTGTGAGAGGTCAAAGTTTAAAACCAGAACTTTTCCTTTTAAGAGTGTAAAACGATTAGATTAAGGAAAATAAATAAACACACAGATGACAACAGTTTGTTGAATGTTCCTACTGTTTCCATGAAACTTTTCCTTAATTTGTATTCTCGTTTTCTTAGTTAGAGTGATACCGTGAAACTTTCACTAAAATGCGTTGTATTGCTCTCTAAACACCTACAAGCTTGAAGCTATTCGAATGACACTTTCTCTTTTTTAATGTGTAGCTTCTGGGACTATTTGGGAAAAACGGACGACCTGAGTGTACAGACTACGTTCAATACTGTAAGTAACTCGCGTCAGGGGATTTACAAGTGTAAGAAGAACAACACTCACTTCAAGAACCACAAGTTTTCATTTTAACTTACGAGCAAGTTTACGATAATGAATCACGCAATTAGTGTGCCATTTACCACTGAAAACCATTTTTCTCGATAAAGTTCGATTGAGTCTCAAGGTTTGAAGTGTTTGTTCTCGGTTATTGTACTTAACTATTGCTCGTATTTCACAAAATCTAATTTTATACTACAGTAATCCTCCCACACTCTTGGCAACGGAGGTGTAAAATCATCGGACTTCCCCAAATGCTAGCAAAGAAATTTTTACGCACCATTACTCCTTCTCGCACCGCAGAATCACAAGTAAAAATACATGGCGTTTATTGGCAAAAACGGAGCTCCAACGGATTTTCAGTCCTTGAATTATATTTAGTTTGTTTCGTCATTTAGTCAAGACACAAACCAAAACGGAAATAAGCCAACGAATTTCTTGCTATTTTACTATTGTTTATTTTGATTCAATGGCAATTATTATGAATTAGCTGTCCTATACTTTTAATCTCGGTGAAGTTATAAACAGTATTTCAGCTTCGAGACGGGCTCAGCTAAGAAATAAATAAAAGTAAAATAAAAATCCGAGACAGATCTTGCAGTCTCGAAGTTTCTCTCTACATGCCATCACTCTACTGCCGGTAATATCGCTTCGCAACCAAGCGAAATTAACATGTCGTTAAGTAAATTTGACTTTGAAAACAGTAAAGGATTGTTTAGTATCTCCACTTAATTATTCACTAGACTTACACAAGGGAGGTGTTTCGTCACATCTTATTTAAAAGCATGAAAATAATTGATGGTGCAGAAAAGCCCATATTTTTTTTTTTAATTAGTTTTCTTTAGTCCAGAAACGACGAAGAAAAATTTCTCTTAACACGTGTAATAAATAAATAATAATGCGACCACTTACGTATTTTTCGCTCGATTGTAAGTAAAGAGATTTTGAAAAACAGCATAAACGCTACTGTACTCGCTGGAGGTGGCGCTCTTCGCATTCTCTTGCTGTATTACTGCGAGCGAGATCGATTTTTTCGGTCTTCTGTTGGCATTCCGTCACTGTTAGGTTCTTCGAAG
The DNA here is from genome assembly GCA_022885665.1 of Triops longicaudatus. Taxonomy (NCBI): domain Eukaryota; kingdom Metazoa; phylum Arthropoda; class Branchiopoda; order Notostraca; family Triopsidae; genus Triops; species Triops longicaudatus. Next base: position 112,860 of record JAGQDJ010000089.1, on the reverse strand, counting down.
CTACATTCTTGAGACGAATGTTTAAATATTAGTATGAACTGCAGTTAATATTGATAAACGCACTTGGGGAGAAATTAGGGGGTGCACTTCTGCAGCTGATGCATTACGACTTCTTTTCAGTGAAGGACATTGTTGAACTTTTCAACGGCAAGACGCTTCTCTAGATTTCAGTAATAGTACGGCTGTATTCGTAAAATACGCATGTGAAGGCTGGGTAGTCACTTGCCTTAAATTGGTGATACAGCTCTCTTCTTTCTTAAATTTATTTCTTCTCGACGCTTTTGTTCTCCTCACTTATTACTTACCTCATTTCTCCAATCACTTGTCCACTGATTTGATTTTTATTTTCCGTTCATAAATGTAAGGCCCGCGCTGTTCTAAAACCAAAGAAAATGATATCATCAGCCGTTTAACATATAAACAAAGGGTAATCCCTAGCCACGCCTTTCGCATACGGCGGACACACGAGCGTCACCCTTCCTCAGTGGAGAATCTATTCCGTTTGCTAGTGCGGGTGAAAAGTGTCGAGAATTTTCCTGAAAGTTAAGTGTTAATTTTCCATGAATTGCTTTATTTTAGTTGTTTGTGATACCTTTAACTTGCATGATAAACGATCGAAGAACTCACGAAGCGTGACGCAAGAGAAATTGCTTACGGTATGCAATGGCTAAGTCTTTCTGTGGATCACAGGAGCATATAATTGCCGGTGTTTTACTCATAGCTGGACTTGTTGATTGACTCAGCAGGGTCATGCTCGTAGAATACTATTTCCTTTTCCACACTGCCTCACTGATAAGAAAAGACGAGACTATACAACAGTTTGTGTTTCACGTTTTTATGGACTCCGCTCGTGACTTCAACTCCACAGAAATAAAGGTACGTGAAATATATTACACAGTGACTTGCTAATGTTGATCATGACCGTCCGAATTCATTCGTAATTACTGTCCCATTGTGACTTACTTGCCCTAGTTGTTGAACATTTCTTAGTGAAGATATTTAGCCCACATAATTTTCTTTCCTTTTTTAACTTTTTTGTTACAAAAAATTACATTTCTGTATATCAGAATACAACAAAAGCATTAAGCGTAGTCGTGTGGAAGGTATAGCAACATCATCAAGCATTGGTCAAGAAGCATTCATTGTCTGGTATTATTTTCGCGCCAATTCTGGGCAATATGCTTCGCGCGCGACCTATTTGTAGAGTATAAGACCGCTTGTAGGAATTGTCAAAATCTTCTCCGCTAGGTGACATCGCTTGTCACAACAGAACTATCCAAGAGATGGCATGCAGGGCTTCTTACTAGGTAGAATTTAATCTTAAGGCGCATGTCGCGTCTTGGATAATTTATTCGTCCGAAACCCAAACTACAAGGGTCAGACATTGCGCATTATAATTTTCGTTTATTCATCTGTACTTGTCTGAAAGACTATTAGGGCACCTTTCTCTCTTTAGAGAAGGAAAATGCAGGTGTTAGTCAAGCTATGCTAAGCTCCATTAAAAGCCTGCATAGTCTTCCCGAAAGTAGAAACCCACTTTTTATCTATCGGTAAAATCTGGACAGAAAAGCGATGTGCCGTCCAACCTGCCAATTCGGTGTGTCCCTAAAAAGAAGTCTTGTGTACACTTATGTACGGTTTATAACACGGGTCTTTGCGATGGCCCAAAGCTTTTCCTGGAAAGTACTCCAAATGCTCCTTAGTAATATAGTAATAGTAGTAGCTCGGCAGGTAAACGGTGCATACTCCCTTTACTTTTATGACCAGCTTCAATTTAGCAAAATGGCCCTTGTCTCGCGTCTACGTTGCTCCTAATTCCCCCTCGGGCCTCTAAAGGTATCCCTTTTCGGAAGGTCCCGCAACGTTAACAACACGCTCCACTATACGGTTGTCAATGCTCTCTACGAGATGTTCGATAAAATCCTAATTCCTCCAGACGTCGCAGTCGAGTGAAATTTGATACTGCGCTGTTCCAGCTACTTAAAATAATGAATAATCCAACGATGCTCAAGTTTCGGATTCCTAAGCTTTTAACAACAATAAGACTGAATTACGGGAGCCTCTCAACTCCAGGGACGAAAGCCATCTGGAAATGAGCGTTGATCATGCACAGCTCTTGACAGCTGTTGCTTTCCTTTCTTGTTTTACGAAAGCCGAACGACACAATTACGTAATATAGGTTTTGTGTATTTAACTTTGTGCCTTGTTGGTATTTTGTTCATCTTGGTAATAACTGTTTAAGGTTGCTGGGGAATGTAAATATCAACCCGCAGAGTTTGAAACCTTTTCGAGCGCAAGATGCAAGTGGCAAATTTTTTGTGTGATAAAAAGCGTTTGTCGGCGAGATATGCAAATAAGGGGGCCCCACTTGGGAAAACTGCTTGTTTTGTGAGTGCATTTGCGCGGGTGAATATAATTGACAAGGCTGATTACATTGTGAGGCCAATAAAGGAGGTGGGCGTGTCAATGGGCCATTCCGGGCTGTCTAATTTTTTATTTTCTCCAAAGCTGTATCTTTTCCCTTGTCCCGGCAGTATCACAAGGAACCCCGAGTGCCACACACATGCTCTTGACTATATCTTATAAACATTTTTTGTGCGTTCTTTCTTTTCGCCCTCCGAAAAACTGGGAACGCCCCCTCAGACCCTTATTAGCCATGTTTTATAACTGCTCCAGCTCGGCAAAAAAAGAAACTTTTTCTGTAACTTGTTATGCTACGAAGCATGAAAATATATAAGACATCACCTGCGAAAAGAGGACGTTTTCCAAAAAGTATAATACTTCTGGGTCCTATTGGGAGGTCTCAAGGCAGTGTTCATTAAGAAATTGTCGGTTTTTGTGTGTTTCATGTTTTTATTTCCAGCTTTCCTATTTACTTAAGAGAATTTCGTTTATGACAACCCCCACAGCAAGAGTTCCACTTTGGACCTTTTGTTAGGAAAAGGAGATTTAATAGGCCTTTAGGGTTTGGATCGCGTGCAACAAAGGGAACACCAAGGTTCGGAATAATAGTCAAGTTTTTCTCCGGAGGTCCCCATCAAGTTTTGTCCGCTTAGGTCGGAGTCTAGGTTTGAGGGCAGAAAAAGGAGTAAGCCAGTTTCGGACTATCCAGTGGTTTTATTACACGTTAGAGAAGCCGCGATATGTCACACGCAACCTGGACCGAAATATGTAAATAAATAAAACTACGGTCCACCCTCCTCCCCCTTTTGGGCCTGTTAGTCCTTAATTGGACATGTCCTTCACATGCCGCGCGTTTTTTTTTTCTTCCGGGAAAACTAAATTGATTCTTAAAAAGTGAGGGTACAAACACTGAGGTTGGGGGTTTCTTGGGAACCGTGAGTCGGAATTCCTTTTCTTGATGTGTAAAAGATTGATAGGAAGATTTCTGGGCGCACAGTTGTTGAAAAGGGGTAATTAGTCGCGATTTGTGGGTTGAAAACCTTGCCGAGTTTGCAGATTCATCGTGCATGACAAAGGAGCTGTGGACTACTGATGCTATATGGGGCTATAAACCGTTCTCGGAATTCATTGATTGTTGCCGAGGCCTCAGTTCTTCATTGAAGAAGAATACTCATATTTCATTTGTATGGAGAGCTGTTGGCCAACACTTTTTGCTATAGTAGCGGGAACGGAAAACAAGAAGTTTTGAAGAGAAATGAAAGAACGTCTTAGTAAGGTTGATATGAGCTCATTTGAATAATATTAATGAGATTTGATTACACAATATCCCGTTGCACTTGCCGTGCGTACGACATGACATGTCTTGGTTTGTCATGTTGTTTGACGTTGCAAAAGAAAAAAAATAGAAAGATTCTGTAAGGTAGAAGGAGAATAGGAAAAATGAGACTTTTTTGTAAGGGGGTTAAGGTTTCGGCGTGATGATATGAGAACAGCTTGGTGGCTTTGTCACATATGTCGTTGCCAAAGATGAAAGGTGAGCTGGTAATTCCCCCGACCTCCCAACCAAATGCACAGCAAACGCAGCTGGCGACCAAATATGCGGCAGTTGCGTGGATATCCGTGACCTGGCGTTGCAGTTTGCCCAAGAAAAAAATAAAAAATGCATAATAGGATGAAAGTGTAGAATAGGTCGTACTTTACGCGTTACTTGATACATTACTCGGCTGATATATTTCTCGGCTGGCTGTGCCTACCAACACTGCTAGATTGTGCTATAGCAATGTATAAAAAATAAAGTTGCATGGGTGTCAAACTTATAATAAAAATTAATTTGCTAGTATATGCGTTAATGTAATAAATTGAAATAACAATTATTCTCATAATAGTTATCATATTATAAATTAATAAAATAATCCTTAAAATTATACATTAACAATTGAAATGTATGGCTTCATTGTATGGCTTCCTCCTAGCGTATGTCCAATCTGCCCTATCACTGGGACAAACTGGACAAAAGGGCATCTTTTGGTTATCATTCCCTCCTATTTTTTAATTATTTTTTTCAAGGCATTTTCACAATATCTCGACTGAATGCATCTTTTATTGCAATAAACATAATTTCAGATTATAATTCGATATGTACGCAATCTAAAAGTTGGAGAAAACATGTGTTTCTGTAGTGGCAAAACAGTGAGTTGAAAAACACTGCTCTAAGAGAAAAATAACACATTGCTATTTGTGTTTGTACCACATCTTCCTACAGTGATAAATTTTATTTCCTAGTGATAAATGCCGAGTAAGCCGAGTAATTTTTACAATGATGTTATACTAAAACAGATTTAGTTGATTTTGTAAATTCCTTTAAATTTTCTGTAAATCTCGGAAACTAAAACCCTATCAGACTTGTATTTATACATAATTCGATTCGAACATATGCTTAAGGGTAGATACTGTTTATTTTCCATTAACTGAAATCTACTTTTGCCCGTGTCGGTTTTGCTAGTTTCTTCCAGGTTAGTGACATCGTCAAGGACTGACGGCAGATTCCAACGTAGCTTTTGATGCATGCACTATATTTTAGCCCCAAGTTTTCGGAAATATACATAATTTAGAGAATTTTTCGCCAGTTTTTACATTCGACATTGTCTGGTATATTTGAACGACAGGTGTGTAAGTGCAAGTCATAATTTCTTCCCTTTGTTCATAAATATAAGCAGACTTGGAACTATCGTAGTAACTGTTAAAGTCAGTAGGGTCGGTTATGGGTCATTAAGATTGTCGTAACGTTCTGCTGACAGGGAAGGCTCGTAAGACGCCTTTATTATCGCCATAGTGCAAAACGTTATTTGCATAGCTTCCCTAGCTGAACATGGTAAAAATAAGCAAAAGAGGAGAGTAAATATGATTAGTAGTAATAGTAGTAGTAAAAAATAGATAACTGAGGTAGTAAACTTCCTGCAATGTTGAAAAGTGTGCTGGAGACTCAAATAAGTTAGTGGAAAAAGGTTAAAACACCACTAAAGCAGCTCGGAGCCCGTCACAGGTTAAGTTGCAAAAACTCGCGCGAATTGCCTTCGTGAGTTGCATACGGAATGCCAACTACTCTTAAAAAATATGATAACACCACTGATGTCAGGGAACAAATCTATAGTTTCATAACGTCGTTAGGATCGTATTTCGTACCGCTAGAAGGTTAAAGTGCTTTAGGCCCGTCTATAATTTACCTGAAATATAACCATTTTATAATCTTCCACCCCGAAAAAAAGGGGAAAAACGCAATGTTTGTTCTTATGTGACAAGTTTTGTAATTACAGTGATGAAAAGTCAATGTGGAAGTCAGTTGTTAAGATTGCAAATGTTATGAAAGGCGTTCTGTCTGTCTTGAAATCGTAAAAACGAAGCCTTGAACTTGAGGTTGCACTTTTCTTTGTCTCATAAACAAACTGGTTTGTTGAAACGTATTTCAAAGCTCTTAACCAAGATATGGAAACAAATTCCCGGAATCTGCTAGGCAAACAAAATTAGTTTGAAAGTGCAAAAAAATAATAAAAAAATAAATAAATAAAAGAAATGAAGAATGTTATCTGTAACTTATCAAATAATATCTTAGCGAGGCCTTTGTGATTTACATTAGCTCATATTATTCGTAAGTGCTTCAGGATCAACATTAACGAGGAAAAAGTTTTTGTCGAAGTGGTTAGTCTAGTAGTGAGTTTCTACAATTGTAAGAAAGTCGAAGATCTACTGTAGAAGTTCAGTACGCACGATAGTTATTGTTCACTGGGCATCAGAAACAACGAACGTTAGGTGCGAGTATTCCTTTACTTCCAAGTAGTCATTATAACTCCGCCAAGCTGAAAGTAGATGGTTAAGTTCGTTACTCGTGTTGCGGGCGAACAATTTCGTATAGCTTGTACAAACTACTCCACGTATTGAAGTCTCGCAAGCAAGATCGGTGAGCTAAGTGTGCGTCGAGCCTTTCCGTTGGATCTCCTATCGCAATGTGCCATTAGGCCATGTAGATTTAATCAGTAAGGCATAGAAAGCACCTTGTTAATTTCTCAACTGCCTGAAGGTCGTTTTGTGTACATGTTGTGACTTTGAAAGCACAATGTTGCGGTTGCGGCTTTTCTTTTTGCTGTGAATCTTCCGCCTAAGCCTTAAGTGTAAAGAGCAGGGTCAAAAGGTCCGGGAGCTTGATGTTTGAGACGGTGGGGGGACTCTCTGAATATTCAGAGAACCTGGCAAAAGCCGCAGCGAAAAAGTTGCATTATTAAAGACTCTCACACTCTCTTAGGATCGTGACGCAGCGCCTCTCACAGGTTTATGTGGTTTTTGGGGGGTGCTGCCCTTTTTTCTTGCTCTCCCAATTTTCAACTCCCAAGACTCTGATGCTTTTATGATGATGAAGCAGAGTATCCGTTTTGGAGGCAAGTTCCTTATTTATTCGACGGACATCCATGAACGATTCGCAGTCGGAAGAGACAGATGGATTTGTCGGTTTTGTCCTTGCGAACGGTCTGGTTTGCTTGGCACCGCAAGAATGCAGCGGAAAACTATTTCTGCAACACGGAACTTTTTCTTCTCTCGTTGGCTTGTCTTTCTTTTTGTAGGATTTTCAATGATTTATTCACCTCCTGGGAGCTGAAAAAGGCGACAAAATTGGCGTGCCGCATATGGTTAACGTAGTGCACTGGAGTTCAATACACGTAAACCACTCCAATTAGCTGACATCGTGTGTGTCATAAAATCGCGTGTCCTTATGCAAGCCATATTTTCTCAACCGTTCCGGAAGCCGCGTTTTCGGTATCTTTTTTAAGGATTTGGGTAGAAAAAGAAAAGTAGTTATGACTTAAAAGGCTCGTTTTGGGTTGGGAAACTGACACGTTTATGCAAGCATTGAAGCCCGACTTCCGTTAATTAATGGCAAAAATCTTTTACGCAAAGATAGCTCCGGATTCGATTTCAGCGTTTGAACTGCCTCACTTCTTGCGCTCCGGAAATCTTTTTAAAACGGCGCGCCTTCAGATAAAAAATATGTGATACTGTAGTGAAAAATATTCAGTTGTCCAATACTACTTATATTCAGCATGTCGTAAATGAGCGCATGTGTATCGTGTTTCAGGGGTGGTTAGATCTACTAATGCTTAAAACCTAACAAAATATTAAGTGATAAATATTCCGTCAGACTAAATGAATTCAAGAATTAACAATGATGTCCCTTGAACCGAACATTCTTCAAATGCTGTGTGCTTTAAAATGGTCTATAAATTTGGCCAAGGAAAAATAATTGGAACAAGAGCATGGTAACAAAGCTGAGATTTATCTTAAATGGGAATAGAAACTTAAAGTTTACTACAGAGACTCTCTGGCATCGAATTAAAATCTTTTGCGGCTCGGATTTCTCGTGCTAGTCGAAACGGAAACATAGCTTGTTAACTAGGGCTTTTTCAGGATTCTGAGTTTTCTTTTCGTTTTTCTGTCTTCCTAAATGAGAAGTTTTTGGTGGAGAGAAAGATTGCCATTTTGGGAGTGTTTGATGGATACAGAGGGATTTTCTGTCTTAGTAAAGTCGATGATGCGGAGATCAAGTCTCAGCATGATGAATTGACGAAGATCCTGGGCAAGTGTCAAAAGATAGCTGGTGAGCTATTCATCAAATGTCCATCTTATGGCGCGTCATGGTGCCGTGAGGCGACCTTTAAAACTTTCTCGTGGAAAAAAAGGTTCCAAGATAGATCAACTTAGCTACATTATGCTATCTGTTCTTTTCCTAGAACATTGGCTATAGGATTTATAGTCCAGCACTGGCTTACATTTCTTTTCGATTTAAAGCCTTAGATCTCCGAATTGTTTCTTCTAACCACTGCTTGGCTATCTTAATGGGTTACGTTCCAGACAGTTGCTTTCGTAGCAAAAAGTGAGCAATATTCCATATGATGAAGGTACTTAGAGAGTCAGATAATTCTAAGAAAAATAAAAAAATTATTCGTATGGTTGTGCGATTCTTGAGTTGAATTTTGGATTCCCCTAAAATGCGTTTAGGATATTGCATGTGAAATACGTCTATGGGAATATTCAAATTTCGTTAAAATTTGTTCTGTGTTCGAACGTCGATATTTTTCTTCATCGAACTGCATCAAGCTGTTGCGTTTCATTTTAGCTGTTCTTCAGAGTGTTCAAGAAGCTAGAAATCCGTCTTTACATGAAAAAATGTAGACTTTTCGCTAAAGATTGGTTCGTCTTTTTCACATTTTTCCTTTCGCGTTCTGATTGTTGAGAAATAAACTAAACTTATGGAGTTACTTACCATACTGGTTGAAAATTTGTCTCCGTTCATGTTTCTTGTTACCATTTCTATACATTACTTAAAAGACTCAGTTGTGTATGCACTTTTCTCAGTCGAATACCGCAACTTTGTTACCGGCTTCAGTGTTAGAAATTTTTTGCTGAGGAGTTGAAATCAACAGAACTGAATATAATTATTAAATAATTCACATATGCCAGTTGATTTTCTGGAGTTTTTTATAGGTGGGTTTTTGAAAGATTTTTAAATCTGTGGATTCTGTTCCTTTACAAAATGATGCAGACTGACATTTTTGCCCCCCGCCCCCCTTACCTCCATCACTTAAAAAGAAGAAAAAACAACAATAAAAAGCAGCCTTGTCGCATCCTAGCTAGGAGAGCAGAAAACATGGAGTGTTCTGGAGTCTCTACCAACAGGCGAGGACGACTTTATTACCAAGTATTTACTGTGCAATTAACCAAAATAAAGCCTACGAGGGCATATGCTCCCTGGAGTCGTCAAGTCGTCATGCACTCAGACTCGGGTAGTGCAATTCTCACTCGTCTAGACAAAATTGACCATAGATGTTGAATAAGCTGTAGGATGTAGGAAGTCTTAGTAAGCAAAAGCCTTGTAATTTGACTACAACAAACTGGAGTAACCATTGGAACCGTTCTAATATAAGGCCTGTGTGACTTGATCAGATCAAAGGGGAGAAAAAAATGTTATTGGATGTTTCGGGAACCTGGAATCGCACAATTTTATTGAGCTAAGTGAGTTATATTACTGTCAGCAACATGTTCGGAAATTCGAATTCTATATGTACAATGTTTGACAACTTTTTATGCGGGCTGGCAACCCTTAACTGAGCCGTTGTCAGCAATGGAAATGTCCGTTTTTTGTTAAGCGCTATTTCGGATGGGCTTTATTGCCCTCCCTAAAAAGTCCAAAGTTTACCATGTATTGAAACTTCTTTGTTTCAGTACTGAATTGTTCCTTCTTTTAAGGGAAGATTAGGGGTAGTTTGAACTTCCAACAGATTTGCACGCTTTGTTTTGCGGAGATCTCCGCTTTCCATCTTAGGGAATTACATTTAAATCTTCCCAAATTTCTTACACGCCAGTCTTGAAACAAGTTTCGAAAAGACGAGTGACGGAAATATCTTATTTTTCAATCATTCTCTTTTTTCTAACCCTTACGCTAAAACTCAAAGTACGTACTCTAAAGATGAAGGCCTAAAATTTATACAAGACAAGAAAAGAAATCGTACAAGTAACTAAATTCCATTTGTTTACTACAACATTGTGGACGTATTTTGGTCCTGAATGGATTACGAAACAAAATCTTACAAGCTTAGTTTTCTGGTTTTCCAGGAATATTCAAGAAACGCCGGGTGACAGATATAAATTATCTTCTTTATATCCCCATCACGTTTCTCCCTTTCAGAACTCAAAACAAAAGCCCTAAAATGCCGATCAGTGTACTATTGGTAGCTTTAGCGGGTATCAGGGTTAATCTGTTGACATTGCGTTTTGGAATTTTTCTCAGAGAGCACCGAAATTTATCAACGTTCGGTTCCCTTTTTCCCTGTATTCTGGACATGTTAATTCATTGACTTTGGTATCTGCAATGTTTGTTGAAGCCCAAAAGCTTCGGAGACAGAAGCAGACAACCGTGAAAGCGCAGGCTCCGTTTGACTGGAAAAAGGGTCCTCCAATTTTGGCTTCCCGAAAAAGGGGTTGTTTGGTTTGGTCTTAGGATGTTGTCTTTGATACTTTCTCCCCTACAAAAACCCCTGTCTTCTAGACTTTGGCCCTCTCGATCTACAGATATTTTGTGCACAGGGTGGGCTGCTCCTTAGATGAAAATTCATGTTCCACTGACTCTTTAACTTCGAATTGCTGCAGTATGCGTGATTACAATCGCACTGTCGGATTTTACAGCTATGGCTTGTGCGCTTGAAAGCGTTGTAAAAAGCCCTTTTCAGGGAGTATTGTTCTCCATCCCCCTCTCCAAATCGGTGCTGCTGCCGTGCCGATGGATCAGATTACTAGAACTCGTTCTTCTTATATTCGTATTATAAGTGAGAAGCCTAATTTTACTTTGAGAGGATAAATGAAATGTGTGCACTTCGGAACGCTGCTCGATTTTGCTCCGCATGGAGTGTATTACTCATTCTTCGTTGACTCAGTACAGCTAAAAATTGCTTGCTTCAGTCTTACATTTGTTTTATTATTCTTTTACGCCGTACACAGTATTTTTAAACGTATAGTATATATTAATAACAATTGCTTTTGTAGTTAAAACGGTACAAGAAAATAAAGCTTTTGAGTGACAAGGCTACTTTTTAATTCAGCGCCACAAATTTGAATGTCACCTTTTTTTGCATAGCACAAGAAGTGAATCAAAGGACTCACAAAGAATGTACATGACACACAGGTGCCTGGATGCTAAAAAGGACTTGATTTGCACAGCAGCCACACCTTTCATATTGCTTTGGCTCTGAGCATAGATCATTTGAGTGATTGAGGGTGTCTACGTTCTTTTCTTGACTTTTTTTCCACAGAAGATAGGCAATAGAGAACGGCGTCTCGAAAGCTGTATACATTTACGGGGAGTTTTAACAGAGCTAAAAGGTCTTAGAGTGACAGGATGATGATTTTGGATTGGATTAAGCGTTGGGCAAAAAAATAGTAATTAGCATACGGGAATGTGTCTTGTATACATATGCGATTAATATAAATGCTGGCAAGCTTAGGGTGTTTTTAAAAAATCTTAAATAAATAATAAAAAGAGGACTCAGAAAGGCTAACACACACGAGCTTAGTGGGGCGTCGATATGACGAGAGAAAAATAGGGAGAAAAAAGTGGTCGGCCTTGGCGTGCTCTTCGGTGCAGTCAGGAGGACCGAATCAACAGGTAGAAATAAAAAGGAGAGGCAAAAAAGAATTGTACTACATGAGACCTCCGGTATGGCAGGAGGGTCACAAAAAATGACTACTATAGACTTTTGGGGACGATTATGGTTGGTGGCCCGTCATAAGAGCTAACGAAAATTGTCACCAGGACTAGTTTTTAGGAAGCAAATTTTCTGATAAGGCTGTAATTGGGCTGCGCTTTCGGGGAATTTTTATGACTAGGTGGAATGAAAATAGGCAGTTTTAATAGGAGCCTGTAATCCTAGACGTGTTTTGTGACTGTGTAGAACGGGTCGAAAAGCTCTAAAATAGTCGCCTTTAGGCTACCAATCTAAATTTGTAACAGAGAGCCAAAAGGGAAGGAAATTAAAGTGTTTGGGTGTAAAAATTAGCACTTGAACCCATAAGCTGCATTGATGAATCAATTCATTATTGATTCAATTCAAATTTATCCTAAAGTTTTTTTTTATGCACGCGTAACAGGGAAGGAAACAAAAATTCCTGGTATCGGCGTATCGCATACAATTGTGAAAGAAAGGCTAGTTTGTGTTGAGTGATTTTAAGGCCACTGCATCCCACTTTCTCCCAAGACAAAAGCACAAATGGCAAAAAGCTTTGAGCGATTTCGCGAAGACCGTAAGATATTTTTGCACTTTTTCTTCTCAGTTAAATTAAAAAACAACAATATCTCGCCGGCGACGTCGAGAAAATATTTTTTTTTCCTCATTCCTTCGAAAGGTCCGGAAACTTTCGCGAATTCCTGTCAATCACTTATAACGATTTATAAAAGGTTCTAGACGTCAGCGGCGATAAATTGTATTTCCTAACATTACTGTAAAGACAGATGGAAAAAATATGAGACGGTTTTGCGGACTTGTTCACGACCGATTTACCACTTAATCTATGTATTGAGAGAAATTGATATGCAGTGGCCTTAATCCAGGCAGTGTTAATCAATTATCACGTGTATTTCAAACTTGCCAGCAACCTATGTACATACGTAATACCACAAAAACGTAGGACAGTACCATGTTTATGTAAAAATCCTAAAATATTACATGAATACACTACTAAGTCGTAAAGTAAGGCATCAGTTGTATGCAAAAGAGCTTTGTGTATATATTCGTTCCGTTTGAATCTTGTGTGCATCCATATCTCGAGTTTGGTTCTTCATCGCATGCAGCAGTAGGCATGGGACAATACGTAAGGTTAAAGCCAGGAGATAAGGATGATACAGATGAGTTGGTAGTTTGGTAAGAATTAGTGACTGAAAAAGTCGGAAAGATTGAAAGGGCCGATGCATATAAATTGTGGTTGCTGCTTGCACCCCATTGACAAGCCTATTACTTTGATAAATTGCTGGAACCTTGTGTTGTAAGTGGCTTCTAGCTATGTGTACGGAGCCTTTTTATCTTGCGTTCAGATTTTTTTTATTTTTATTTCCCTTCAACCTGTCTTGCAAGCACCTTACCTCATAGGAATACCGAAACGGTACATTTTTCCCCAATGATTTATCTATGCTTGGGAGATATTTTGTTAGCTACTCCTAACGCATAAGGAAATTGTTCAAGCGGCTTTGGACCTCTAGCATTATCGCAAAACTAAACCAAGGTAGTTAGAAACACAACACTCCAATTTTCACACGCTCACAGTAGCTGCTTGTGCAAACGCGAGAATTATCACGGACCACGCTACCAGCTTTTGAATTTCAATGAGTGCTGCAAATGGTTTTTTATGCTCAGAAATACGACAAAATGTCCTTTCTGGTAATTATGTGCCCTAACTGTCATCTGATAAACGAAAGAAGAAAGCATTCATTTTCCAAAAATGTTAGCAGGCGTTGGTATTAAAATATTCTTAGGACCTTCGTTGAAAATAGCTTTCCTGATAACAGTAAATAATGTAACAATGATAAGTGTGATTCACAACATTTTTTGTGATTTTAATTTAATTTTTAATTTATTTTTTTTTATTTAATTTAATTTGGACGGTTGTTTCTCACAAAGGAATGACAATTTCATTCTACTCGCTAATGTTACACAAGACGTATACAAGTGAAGCATTCCAACGTGCAGTAAGAAGACAAGTTAAGGTGTCTCCTTCCTATTGTTACCTGAGGATCGTGGGATCAGTGGTTCGATACTGACTTTTTCTTTTTGGAGAAGGTGGCTAAAGGAGGTGGGTAGAGGAGGCGGGAGAGGAGGAAACAATTGGGGGTAAATGAATCTGATCACAAGTTATTTATCCCAGCCCCATGTAATGTAACTTTATCCCGTCGTCCGTTTTTCTTCTTTTGGGTTTCTCCAATAAAGCAACGCATTGCGGTTTCGCCCATTAGCTCCGAAAACATTAGCCAGCTAGCCTTTTGTATCCGACTCAGTGAAGCCTTATTGATATACAGGTTATGGGGGGGGGGGGGGGCAAGAAAAAGCCAAGCTGAGAGTGTAAAACCAACAAAGTTCAACGTTTATCTTTAGAGGGGGAAAGAGACATTGAAACCATAGGGCTCAGGTATCAGTGTCTTCCTCTGATTTTTCTTCTACGCAGCCAGTCAAAACCTTCTCCCGTCACGTCAAAAAAATGCAAAAATAACAATGCCAAGAGCGTTCGAAGTCAAATTTGAAGTAAAAACAGAATGAATTAAGATAGCTGGGGAGAAAAAAATGTTTGGAATTCTTGGAAGGTATTATACATAACAAGGATATGCAACAGTCTGTGAGCAATGTAACTGGTTGTGTGCTGTCCTGCTGCGTTGGACTTGTGTTTTTTCCGTTGCCCAAGACCGCCCATGGTATAGACATGCAGGCAAATTTTCGCTGTGTGACAGCTAACAATTTCCTTTCGCCCTGGTTTTGCTCGTAACGTCGACGGAGTCCGGTACAGTAAAAAATAGTCCTCATTACAACAATCATGCACCTACTATTTTTGTAATATTGATTCGTTTTCATTTGTTGCGACGCACACAGAAATTGCGTTTAAGGAAGAACTTGAAAATGTAATGTGAAGCTTATTTTGTATGTTGAGAACTTTTTGACGTCGCTGTTTTAATCCTTTTCGCTGCCCAAATCCGGTCGAAGTTATGCGTAAAATTAATTTTGTTACTGCTGTAATTTTACTTTTAATTTTACTTTTAGTTTTAATTTTACTAATGATTGTTTAGAGTTACGATTTTCGCTACTAATACGTTTGATCCCTTGTTATTGTCGTTATTATTCGTTGTATTTGTGTGCTTTGTATGTGTCACTATCGGTGACTGGTATTTGGTTAGGCGTTGCATCGAAGTTCGTTAGCTCAAACTACATTTGAAAGATAAAAAATCTAAGAGCAGTTACCATAAATTATAGTTGCACGGAATAATTCCATTTTGTCTCGAAGACTTCCAAGCATTACCTTCTTTTATTTATTTGAGCGGACCACGAAGCGAAGAAATAAATATTCCACGTTCTTCCTGTCATCCAGTAATCGTAGGTGATTGTAGAATTGTACATTTAAATTGTCCATTAATTTTACGTTACTTTTGCGTGATTTCTATTTCTTTTTGTAGCGGTTTAAAAAGCCCTAACTAATGAATATTTCCCTTTTGGGAATGACAGAGTGCAGTGAGAGCAGTTCAATTAATGCTTAGCTGTTAGTGCTAAACGGTTCAGGATAAAAATGAGTAAGTCTTTTCATAACTTTTTTTTTGCTTCGATTATGTCATTTGCCATAATATTGTAGACGATTGATTCGCACGAGTGCTCATAATTCGTCCTTGGAAACTTGAAACACTTTAGGACAAACTTTTGCCCCTAGCATGTACAGATAGAAGTTAAACGCAAAAAGTGATGTAAATGAAAAACTAGCGCCATAGAATGAAACTTCGCTGGCTTGTCCCCCATATAAGGTTGCTTTCAATCCATCTTTGTAGGTGATAGGCGAAGCGGAACTCTTTAGAGCTCCCCTTCATTCAGACTCCCAATTGCGGCCAGTCTGTGGCTAGTACAGGACACAACACGGGCATAAAAAAGTACGACACCAGCCAAAGGGGCAAGCTTCAGCAATAGAAAAAAGGGAGAGAGAGATAAATAATCGACTGGCGTACTCACTGTTGTGCTAAGGCAAACGGATCCATAAATCAAACGGAAAGCTCAAGATTTGTGCAAGCTGAAACTGCCTCCCTATGCTAATCGCTTAGCCCAGGGTGGCTAATATGGTTCAGTAATAAGCTGTGTGGCTGCTTCGCGTTTCCGAAACGGCGTGTCGTTCTCATTCTTTCTCTCGGTGTAGAAGAAGTTCTCCGGTACTTGTGGCTTTGCCGAGTGCCTTCGCACGCCAGGTCCCATTTCTTTTGCCACGCTGTTTGTAATCTCTATCTTCCAGCGAGTGGAAAACTTAACGGATGAGAAGCTATATAAATGACCTGAAGTGTGGCCCCATAATTCAATGTCTGTTTATTCAAGCGTCCCTTCTCGTTTTTCTTGACCGTTGATCACATCCCAGCAAGCAGCTTATTTTGACTTATTGATCTTCTCTTAATCGGCTGTAGTAGGAGACCCTTAAACAGTAATAGCCCTTGAACCAATATTCCATGCTGCGATTGGCTTCCCCGCCACAGTATTAACCGCCCTTCCCTCATGGAAATAAAACACTGCGAGAGGAGTCATCGAGCTTGAGTGTCCATAAGACGCAAACCAAGGGTTAGACTAATGCTCGTTCACATTGGACGTGTTCGTCAAGTAAGAATCTGGAGAAAGCTGTGAGCTGTCCTGGAATGGGCATGTAAAATGCGGTTGAGGACTTCAAGTTGCATGATCTGAACAAGCATATTAGCAAGCAAGTTATTGTCTTTTAATGCTTGAGTTATTTGGTTATTATTAACCAAATAAGCAAAAGTTAAGTGAATATTTGCAATAAGACGTTCGTGTTCACCATCTACGGTCGCTATTTTTTTCTTTTTTTTTTTATCAGCCGTATTTTTTCTTTGTTAAGCGCAGCGTCTAATCGGAAGACGGTTTCAACTGCAGACTTCTCGTCAAGGAAACGGTCAAAACACTTTCGCCCCTCTGTAGACACGGAACTTCGCACCACAACATGTTTGCTATTCATGGAACGACCATGGCTACGAAAATTAAGTTTTAATAGCGACGGATATTCCTAATAGAATAGCTGGGTAGCGATTCAAACGCGAATGAAGATAAAGTACAATACAGCACTTTCCATAAAAAAGGACCCTAACAACGTTCCCGTTCCTAACGCCACGGCAGTAGCGCGAGTGTGTCCTGTTTTAAGCTCTCTTCACAACGCTCCTGATCCGCAGCGCGACTATTCTACACAGTGCCGTGCCATTAGCATGGGACGATTTGTTGAAGTCGTTTTTATGGAAAGTACTTTATACCCAACCGTCCGCAAACCACAAACTTCATAGCAGCAAATGTTCCACGTGAGATGACGCACGCGATTTTCTTGAAGTTTACGGTACCCAGAAACTATGCAATAATTGGCGTAGACAGTAAAAAAGGAAGCTTAAACACAAGTAACGTGTTACTTTTCCTACCTATAATCGCTATGTTATTTAATTAATTAGCCTTGTAGTTAATCTTACTTATTTCTTGTAGTATATGCCAAAGCAAAGGAGCGGGGTGAAAAATTTTACGCATGTGTTCGTATAAATATTTAGTAAACATTCATTTACTTGATGAAAAATCGGGAGAAAATGTATAAGTAAATTTATTTCTTCTTTTCTGACTAAAATTCTGTTTCAACTTCTAACTTCTTCGGTATAGAATTCAGGCTGTAGAAGGGGGGTAGAAGAACCTCTATAGTACAAAGCTTGGTTTCATGGAATCAAGTCGTGCGGTAAGAGTTTACCCTAACAAGGTCTTGCGCGTAGTAAGATTAGAGTGGACGTATAGGATTGACGGGGTGAAGTCCAATAAATGTGTGTAACGGAAAAATTCCTCTCCATTTTGTTATACCAACAACGGCTATAAAACAATAAAAAACTTCACGTTTCGCCCCAAATTAATTCATGCTTCTTTGGAGGGAATGCGATTTCATACCTCAGTGGAACTTTTGACATGGCAGGATGGTACACGTCATAGGCTTGTCATGTACTTTAGGCCCATATGGCAAGTAGCAGTGAGGGTGAAGGGTCCTAAAACGCGGACCTGTGCTATAAAAGGCGCAAGTCAGGGGCCGTGGAGTAATTTACCCGCGTCACGAGTTCTACTACTTTTTTTTCGTATCGTGTTGCCGTATCCACGTTCTTCAAAGCCCACCTGACTTGTACCGAAGAAAACAAGATTCGTAAACGGGGAGAAAAATGTTCAGCTGGGCTTTGAGTAGGTCCAAGTCTTTTAGTAAGCTTGAAGCTTCGCAGTCACGTGCAGATATCCATGAATATGCGAGTTGCCTTTTTTATTATCTGAGTTATATATCCCTCAAGTTGTCTCGGGACAAGGGATGACTCGAGCCAGACGCCTAGTTCATTTGATTACGGCTCCTGGACACAGCCAAAGATGAAAAATGCCATGTTTTATGCATAGAGCTACGGGAAAATAATTGCCAGTTTGCTAAAAGTTGGTTTCCTTTTTTCTCTCATTTCTTTGCATTTCATTTCAAGTTTGCCTGGTTTTTTATCAACGCCAAGCTGCGAGCCAAAAATTTCAGAACGATGAATTTTTTTTAGTGCCCTTAAAGGGCTCTGGTTACAAAAGCAATAAGATACCACACGGATAGAGTCCAAAGATTTAGTTGGGAAAGTTACCTGAAAATTGTCACGTTAAGCTCGCCCTTCTAATTCGTGGAACTGTTTTCATTTTTCCCTTAAAAAAGGGATCTTTCCTGAAAACGCTGGTGGAGATATATCAAGCGTGTTAAGAATCTCTTGGCCGTACAAGTGTAAGGTGAGATGCGGTGTTTTTAGCCTTGAAGGTGAAGATTTGTAAGAAAGATTAGTATATAGCAAACATTTTTTTCCTAAAATTCTCTTTTGGTTGATCTGAGGCCTATTCATAATTTGGACGTTCACGAGAAGAGGGGGTGTAAAAAACGATTCCAGAAGGTGAGCTTACCTGCTGTGACCCGTTACGCAATTTGGTTAGCACCCCCTCCTCAGATGAGATAAATTTTCTGGAAAAAGGGGCACAGCCGTGTTAAGAAATTTGAGGCTGGAAGGTATCTTATTTTATTTTTACCTGAATTTTTAGTAGGGGGATGAAACAGGAATTTGGGGGGTATGATTTGTTGTGTTTAGGGAGGCAAAATTGAAATAAAAAGAGATTTATGAGTCACTGTTTGCAAATTCGGAGAAGAAAATGAACCCTGGCTTGGTTCGAGGGCTTTGATCCTCTTATAGCATCTATGTTTTGCGTATTAATCAAGTTAGTGGCTTTCCTTTGTACTAACAAGGGGACTGCAGGGGCTGAATTGGAGCCAAGGAAAGGGGAAAAATCTGGTACCGTCTGTTTTGTGAAGTAATTGAGTTTGGGGGAGAACAATTGGATTACGGAATAGCTACATTAGAGAGCCAGTGCGTCCTAAATATGTGACATGTGAGGTTAACGGGATCCTGGCGTTATGGATATGGCCGAACCCATTCCTTTGCATCATGTTGCGCAGAGGCTTCGGGTTCTACCAGTCGAGTGTACGTGGAGAGGCCCCCGCTAAACGTGACCCTTTGCGTGGCACAGCTGCATGAAACGATTGTGTGTATAACTGTGTTATACGTCGCTGATGCAAATGGCGGAGGAGGGGAATTGCGTTGCATTACAGTGGCCAAACGACGTTACAGGGAATCCGATACTTGTGTTGTTTGTCGCAAAGCACGTTTACTGCAAGACTTGCCGTAAGCACGCCAACGCAATATTTCCCGAGGCTCGTTGTATTACAGTTTTGGGCAGTTTACAGGAGCGTTGTTATTACTGGCACTTAGACTGTTAAGCAATAAAAGCTACTGTTGGGGTAGAAAGCACGCAGAAAAGCTTGAGTATTGTCTGTGAAATTACTATGTTTATTTGTGAGCGGAGTGATTTAAAAGCTAGTAGCGGTGTCAAATGTAGATATTTTTATTTATAAATGTCCCTGAATTTTTAAAATTTTAAAAACGTGACACTAATCTTCGTAACCGTTCTTCGGTATGTAGCGAATGAGCTATAACATTATAGGACGGTTCGTTATTATGCAGAATGACAAGAATGGACTTGTTAATGTAGAAAAATAATTATTTAAATTTGTAAAATGGAAATTGACGAAATGCTTGTTGTTATATGAGTTTCTGTAATTATGACTAAATCCAAGCATTGATCAATAGAAGAAGAAGGGAAAATTCATTTCCTAGGTAATAAAAACAAGGGAAATTTTAATAATTGCTGCATTATTGTAGGAAAATCGCTTTAAGACCATGTAAGGAACTCATGAGCGACCAGCACGATGATGATAAGCATTGTCTTAGTGGTCATTAAGTGAAAAGATAGGAAATTTCGATCTTTTAAGGAAAAACGGCCTTTGTAGTTGACCTAAAAGCTACTAATGATTTTCAAGGTTTCGTTTGCAGTTGCAAAGCAGTCTCACAGTTTATTTTCTCCTTTCATAAGTGACAGTAGTTTCAAAATCGTCGTCATTTTTGACGTTTCCATCACGAGGAAACTTGACTCAAGCATGTTGCGCAATCGCAGTTGTAGGCTTCTTACTTCCTTGGCTTTTCGTTACTCAGTAAATGCGACAAAAGATCCCTCAAAACTTTGAACTACGCAGGAATGTGTCAGAGTTTTTTTTTTTTTGAAAGGCCGGTGCCAAGTTGTCAGAAAATTCATTCATTTGTACTTTTTATTAAAAAGTTGTCTAACTTAGAAAGCATAACCTTAGAAAGCTTAAAATAAATGTAAGCAATATCACAGAGTTGCCTGTCATATTTCACGTTTTCCTTGCCAAACAAGTGACTGCAGTTGAGGAACTGCCTTATGGATTGCATATTGACTATCGTAAGGTACAGTACAGTAGAGTCGCCAGTTTAGCGGGTTTGATTTGCGTAAGCTATCAACTCATCAAGTGTTTTATTTACAGGATTTTATGGACTATTCTTTTTTCTTTTTTTAATTGTATTTATTTATTATTTTTTGAGGTAGGGGTGCTAAACTGTGCAGTTTCTTGCCGTATGTCGTCAGTTCAATTTTTAAGACTCACAGTTTTAACGTTGTAATGCTTTTGGAGATTTTGTATTCCATCTTTTCAAGTTGCAACATTTTCAAACCGCACGTTTACCATATGAAATTGCAACTTCTGTTAGTGAAAAGAAAGTTTCGTAGCTTTTTATTTGTCTTTCCTACGGTGATCCGTGATTGCTTAAGCACGATAGGCAAGATAACAAGTAGATTTAACTAACAGCCGGTGACGGAATGTCACGAATCACGAATATAATTAAATTGCTACAACATAGAAGTATGCTATGAGAAACCCTTAAAATTGTGTACTGAAAACTCAAGAAGTTTTTTCCTTTTTTGTTATCAGTGTAAAACTTCACAGCGAGAATTAAAATGATATAGAATCTATCCAACCCTTGTTAATTTATTACACGAATTAGTCCTTGCGTCTTCTTCACTTAAATTTTAGTTCTACTGACTCGAAGAAATGAAATGTTGGACAATTTGCGGAAACTTTCTCAGCAGCTTCGAGGAAGTATTATAAGCAATCTTGGCTAAAAAATACCATATTTTAAGATAAGCCCAGATTTGTACGAAGCTCGACAGCAATGCTCGGTTCATATGAAAGACCAATTTACACTATCACTGAATTATTTCAAGTTATGTTACGAATCAAGATATACAGACATGAGCTGAATAACTTAGGTAATGTTGGAATACAAGGTAAATAGAAACAAACCTTCTTGAATGAACTGTCGTCCCTGGATTGGATTTTATCACTTTCTGACAGGGGGGCAAGATTTTTACTGGCAAGTGACAGCTGCAGGGTGTGGGCTATTCCGTGTTTGAATTCTGTAGACATAAATAAGAAAAAACTAAAATTTTTCGCACTACATGAGTTATGAGAGCTATTATATTTGTTTCTGTTTTGCGAGCAAAAGTAATTTTGTGTAAACAAACAGCCGGTTTTCGTGTGTTCGCCAGATAAGAAATAGTTGTAATAATATTCTTTTAACACATTAAAATAGAATAATAAATCCTAATATTTCTCCAGTTACATGTTTTAAACAATGCCGTAAAAACCCTAAAACGATTGTTTCTGTAACTAGGCAGTAGTTCCATGAATTGCAAATATAGTGATCCAGTAGGTTACACAGTGAAACTTGTGTACTCTACTGAGAAAAAAAAAATACATAGTAAACCACAAAAGTATAATCGAACCTCTGGAGGCTCAGGACCAGTCTGTTACAAGGTGAAAGGCCGCGAAATTTAAAATCATATGGTGTAAATAACTACTGTATATGAAATATAGAAGAATTGTTGTTCTGTGTTTCGATATAATTTCGCGATTTATCAATGAAGGTGTCTTTCCTAGCGGTAGTCTTGCTCCACTTTCTCGTATGCGATTTGTTGAGCGGAACAGTTGGAGACAGAAATGACGGTGTTTGCGAATACGTCTAATGTTATACCATTCTATCCAGTTCCGTACGTGAAAGATACGAGTAGGCCTACCAGAGAGACTCTGCATTGATCACTTTTAACACCCATCAACACAGTGAAATACAAACAGCTTCCCTGTTAATTTTCGAGAATGAGCGCTTTTTTAACTATTTCTTTTTAGGATTGACACGCCAACTTTTGTGAATACTAGTGCTCACACTTTACTGAAGGATTAGTGGTATTAAGGGTCTCTGAGGCCACAAAAAGCGTTCCATCTCACACTGCAGGTGTAGGTAAAGAGAAAGTAGCTAAAAAACTTGCGCATAAAATCGTGGTGTGTGCAGATGCCTTAATGAAGTTTAATCGGTCTCGAAAGGCATGATTAGACCTCTGTAGCTTCCTATGAAAACTTGTTTTTTGCTCAATACTGTACAAAGTGAGAGATAAAATTTCGGTTAAAAAATTGTATAAATCCACAAAAATGAAGGGTTTGGAAGGAGTACTTTCAAAGTAGTGAAAAAAGTCTTCTTAACTGCGACTGGAAACGTGGGATACCGAAACGATCTGAAACTCATTTAATCTTTATCACGCTTTCGTGATGTTACGCAAAGCTGATAAGAAATTAGCCAACGAAAGTGCTTAAACTAATTGAAAACTACAGCCGAGTTAATTAAGGATAAACGCTGGTAACCAAATCGTGAAAAGAGATTGCAAGCTTGACTAATAGTAACGGTCGCAGTCGGAATTCGAAAGATGAGTGACGTCAGCAATCCAACGTTCTCCCCACCCATCACTGTTGGAGATGTTATCTAAAATAAGTTCACAGTTTTGTAACATGTGACGTCAGAACTCGGTTTTGTTAAGAAGTAAAAAAAGTACATTTTAATTCAGGATTACCGCAACTTCCTTACAAATTAAGCTACAAGTGTTGTTCTCTATAAAAGAAAGCAGTAAAAATAAAAGAGTTTAACTACGTGGACTAAAAACAATGTCTGAATAAGCGAATGTTCCCGTGAGGTGGGGGGTAGAAACGTGAGAAAAGCATCGAAGAAGATTTGTAATCCTGCAGAAATTTCAGTCACGTAAAACAAGAGTAGTATAAAAGCTGTTTATTGTGATGGTTGTGGAGCTTTTTAAGAGCACCAAACGCACACTGTTTGCAGCACGAAGCGAACAGCCGAGCTGAGTCAGTTTGAGAAATGGCTAATGGGTTTGTAAAGACGTGTGTGTTGTTATGTGGCACCTTGTTGGACTTGGTACAAGCCTTGATGTGCGCTGTATAAATAATGACGTGGCGTTAAAAGTCGCGTGGCTGGTTGCCTTCCCTTGCGGACTCCCAAAACGTCCAGTCTTCTTTTTTATACTTTAGTTTTTCCTTTTCGTGTCCAACCCGGGAAAGGTTTTTAAAGGAAATCATGACTTGCAAATTCGCAGAGCCATGACAGAGCGACTTACTTACTGTTACTCTGCATCAGAGATATGGTTTCTCACTTTAATGTATGAGATCATTTATAATTCTCTGAAGCGCCAACACGCTTTCAAAGGAGCCTTGGAAGAAGGAACTCGGAACCAACGGAGCCTCCTCAAATTGAACTTCTTACCATGATTTTCTCGTAATGAACTAGACATTGGGCGAGCTTTGCTCACCTTTTGCATGCAAAAACATTTTGTCCTAACGAGTTGCGGCTTCACAATGACTATTCAAGTGTGTTCCAAGAGGCGTCTTTCCCACCGTAAGTACTTTAGCGAAATTGTGGGCAAGAATTCGTCTAGAAATAAAAGATTCTTCAGTTTTCCATAGACACGCGTCTGCTGAGAGAAAGTGTGTTCGAGCAAAGAATTTCACGACAGGTAGCTTATTTTTTGTGTTCACAAGTTGAAGATATTTCGAACAATTTGCCGTGAAGATTAGTTCTTCGATTGAAGATCTTTTACTTATTCAACATTTGACCAACACAACCACGACTCACAAGGCATGAACGCTTGGTATTTTAGAAAAGGGAGTTCGAAAAAGTCCAAACACGCCAGCGTCACTTCGAATCAGCTTCCAAGCTTCAGTGATTTCATAGTCCACCTGACCTAACCGACAGGACAACGACAATATGACTAAAATTTTTCTTATTTCACGGAAGCATGTCCATAGTCACAGGGACGGCGAATAGTAGATTTGGAAACGGATATCAAGCCAGGGTCCAATTTCTGCCGCAAAGAGAACGCAACGAAACCAATTTGGGGCTGAATTTTTTATGTAGGCCCTTTGATGTAGATATTCGCACGTCACTGTGAATTAAAATTTCGATCCGTAACTCAAGTCGAAATTTTACAACCTTGACTATTTTCGAGCATTGGTTAACGCACATTTCTTACAGATATTTTTGTATTTTTGCCTGAAAGGACAAAAATATTATGTAATTAATCTTGAAGGTCTAATTTAATTTTTTTCTACCAAAGATTTAAATATGTTAAAATAGGCAATACAGATTTGTAACAATAAAATAAATACAATTTTAAGCGACTCGATTGGTATTAAATAATAAGTAAGTTTAAAACAAATATTATTTGAAAATTTTGAAATATCAGTCAGTTAAAGTCATAAACGTATCTTCAGCCGTGTATTTTATTTTACTCTAAAGGATTGGAAGTTTGATTTCTAGCGACAAACGTAATATCAAAGAATAAAAGGTTAATAAGTTACCCGTAATTTAAAAGACGACCGAAGAAATAAGGAAAGTAAATAGATAGCAATCTGTTTCCATTTTCGACTAGTTTGCGTCATGTGTGTGAATGTGTTGTTTCAGTGCTCCGTTAAATGTCTGAAGAGAGAATCTTTCTAAATGTGGTTTTGTAATCAGAATTTCTGGGAAAACGTTTACACGTTTGGTCTCATTTACGTGAAAAAAAGGATGAAAAGAAAACAGGAAGATTAATGAAAGCTTTTCCTCCGTTTCTGGGGTATTGGTAATCACATGTGGCGAGGTTCTTGCCTTGTCAGTTAGTTAATCAAGAAATGTGATGAGCGCAAAGGGGCGTGGAGATTTGTTTTTAACACACCAGCGTGAAAATTAAAAGGTTCAGTAATACACGTCCCGGTTAATGTTTTACAACGTAATATGCATGCAATTGCGTGGGTAAAACCGTTGTTTTACTTCTCAGCCTTATGGGCATCGAGGCGGGTTTATTGCCAGCCCGCGTATCTATTGGCCTTGTAAAGGATGTAATATATGCAAATGTTCTGGTATGTTCCCTAGTCGTCCGCATGAACGATAGAACCAACATCTATCGGGATTAAGATTGACCCAAGCCTTATTGTCATGTATTCTGAAGATTCAGGTTGATGGATGAGTCGACCAGGTCAGATTCGTCTTCTCCACTTCCAATTCGCTTTGATACAGAACATTCAGGTATGGCCGAATCGGCTAACCGGCCTTTTGGATTGTGATGGGGGCGAAAAAGAGCCTTATGTTATGGCAACTAGATTTTCCGAGCTCGTGAATGAAAAACGCCACGACTTCAAGGGTTAATTGTCAGGTTTTGATCGAAAATGTTGAAAACTCGTAAACGGGGAAAACGATCCTGAACCCTGAGAGAAGGTGATTTGATTCATTACCATTCATATTGCTCCAAGACGCAACGGAAGATGAAAATTCTGGAAAAATTCTTTCGTCACGAAAAGCCACGCGTCACCTTCACTCATGCAAATGCAAAAGCGTTTCGTACTCCTTAACATAAAGTTTTTCATTACAGGCACTTGTCATGATAGCTCATTATACAGCCGGCTTCAATAGACGAATCAAAAAGACTTGGTGCACTTATGCGAACAGGCATCACTAGGGACTGGTATGTTGATTAGAAGCAAATATGATTGACGAAGTCAAGTAATCGGTTATGCATCATGCGAGAAACTCTCATAGGAATGGTTAGGAGGTCGAAATAATCCTTGTGCAACCAAAAAATGTGACCAAGTCAAACACGCCTTCGAATCTCAGTACAGAAGTCCTCTCATGCGGCATTAACAGAGTGAACCTTGTGCCGACCAAATGAAAGATGTTCTGAGTGATATAAAAAATGTGGATATGGTTAGGACATCGCTAGCTATTTGAAATTGATTTCTTTAGAAAAATCGATAGATTGGGTTTTCAATTAACATTCTTGTTCCCGAATCACACCAACATTTTTACTTGAATTGGACTTACATTCTAGCAAACTTTTGTACAGTACAATTCCGTTTTCTGTCCTTTGTGCGTACTATTTCTTTACGGATTGCGCACAAGGAAATGAATTCGTTTAGAAAAATTGACTGAAACACATCCATGTAAAACGATGCCGGTTTAGAAGGTTTCCATTGCAAAGGTATGTATAACATATGAGAATTAGTTTATTTTAAAAAATTTGTCTGTGCAGTCACTTTTTAAGGAGCGGTGAATTCTTTGTTTTTATTGCCTTTACGAATGGTCCACGTGAATTCGCGGAGCAGTTTTAGCGACTTCTCAATAGAATATATTGCAAATTATAGCACGTACGTTCAAAGAACCTTTGAAATGCGTATTTGCATGTAGCTAGATAACAATAGCTAATTAACACATATCGAGAAACGGGACCTTAAAACATTCATAAAATGACCGCGACTTGTAAGCTAACCGTGCATTCTATCCGATGAGTATTATTGAGGGTTTTCATATCTTAATTTGTAAGACAAATATGCGCTTTGACATCAAGCAAAGGGTTTTGAATCGTTTTTTTTTTTTTTTACATATAGAGGCTTACAAGTTAGTAATTTGTGAAGCTTGCAAGGTTTTCTCCCGTTTTCAGGAGACATTTTTCCGGCTAGTGTGACATAATTTAAACCGCAGTAAATGTCAATAAAATGCTTTATCGTAATGGAAACAACGAATGAAAGAAAGCACTAATTTGTAAGGAATAAAACAAAATGTGAAAGTCACAACGTTTGAATGTCTTCATAGAAAAATCACGCATAAAAATGAAAACAAAACCTGGGAAAGCCTAAAAAATTTCGTATATTTATTTCGCATGTATGCGCTTGTGTTTTGGGTGGTTCTCGCAGTGTCTTTTTTCAACATTACAAGTATAGGTAGTTTGTAGCTGTGGCTCACTCGGTGCTATTGAGTTGTCAGTGAAAGATGTAGAGCGTTCATTGAAACGTTCTTTTGGCTTTTAGGGACTGTTAAGCATTTGTTTGAGGTCATTAAAAGAACACTCTAGAATGCATTCAAAGATTGTTGTTTGCCGAGTTCATAGTTCGCCAACTGCCATCATAAACCTTGCTAAAAAAGCGTTGTGGACGTCCTTGAAAGCTATTCAAATTGGCTAATAATTTTTCGAACAATTCCGGGTATCATAACGTGTAGAAAACGACAGAGAAGCGAAAGTGAAGGTCAACGCCACTGACTTCTTCGCCTCCCACTCCTACTTCAGTATCGCGTATTCCTACATGTATAGGAGCTCTCTGACGTAATTCTTACACCTAACCCAAGCTTTGGTGGCAGTTTTCCCGCGTGGCGGCTTACGCCTGGAAGTCGAAGACAACTTCTGTGAGAATTGAACTTTAGCACAAAGGTTGGCAAAGTACCTTTCTTTAGACCACGCCTTGGGTCACGCCTTCGGATACGAAATGTATCGAACCGCAAAACCGATGTTCTTGAACCTGGAAGCTCCCTAAAAGTACCAGAACAAAAAAGGGGGAGATGGCGAGAGAGAAAAAGTCTTTTTTTTTTCGAGGTGATCGTAACTATGCAAATGGCGTTATGCAAACGAGACCAAGGAGCAAGGAAGCGGGAAAGCTATGAAAAATTTGCCATATTTACATACCCTTGTGCAAGATTCGTTTCGTGTACACGACAATGAGCTAATATTTTAAGCATCAGTCGAAAAACTCTGTCAAGCATCAGGGAGTCTGCAACTGGTTCCAATAAATTCCTCGAGTTGGGGCTTTTTGTTTGTTGCGCCCATCTTTGCACAGATATTTATGGATATAAAACACAAAATCCTGTGCATATGCACGAGGCTCGAAAAAGAACGGAGAGCAAGCCAGAAAGAAGCAAGAAGGAGGTGGGGGAAGAGGAATCTAAGGAAGGGCCTAAAGGAATCTTTAATAAAGAATTTTGTTGATAATGTATCTATGCATATTGAAGAGATGGGTTGTTGGAGTAGTGGTGGAGAGTGCGGCGTTTGGCACAGCTAGCAACAAGGCAATGGGTTTTTATCTTTTCCTTTCCCCCCAAGTGCCAACTGATGAAAGGTTGTTCCTTTGCGCTGGCTTGGCGTGTCTGCTTCCAATCAGTGCACCTGGAATAGAGTTTGCATGGGCTCCTTTGGCAAACAAAACCCGAGAAAATACGCAGCCTTTTATACCGTAACCACCGTTAGAGACCAGCAGCTCAGATTTGGAACCTCAACTGAGCTACTGGACGTCAAGAAAAAATACAGAATAAAAAGAAGAAAGAAAAGCCCATGTTAAGAGAGGTTCAACGAAGGGTTCTAAATTTGTTGGAATTTTGAATCAAAAGAAAGGAATTTGTTGCTCTTAACAATGCTTTAACCTAAAAAAAAATAGCTTTAATTGTGAAAATAGCCAGATGTATATAGAAAATAGCAGTATGACACATATTAAAATGACTCTACAATACATCGTACGGATTAATCCATGGAAAAGGTTACTTTTATATATTCACGACACCTGCGTGACAAAGGATAACTCTGCAATGGACAACCCGCATGGTAAACACGGCAAGGAGCTGTTAATATTTGAACGAATACAAATGAACGCTGAAGTTGTGTAGTAATGTTGACCCATAAATTTCAGAAGCTTTGCAATATTTAAAGCTAATGCAAGAGACGGGTTGCAACATTTTTGGCAAGGAAAGTTATTTTACTAGCTTTTCTAAAAGTTATATTGTTCCAAGTCATGTAGCCCTTTGTTGTGTACTTGAACAGTGTATCAAGAATCGCTCATTGTCTGGTAACCTTCAATACTGCTCTACTTTTTCTTGTCACGTGGGAAATTAATTTTTTTATTTGCAGCTTTGGATTTCTGTTGCGCTAGACTCTTGCTTTGTGTAAGACTCTATTGTTTCTGCTGAAAAGTGCTAAAAACTTAGTTTGAACTTGAGCTCTGTGTTTCTTTTGAGAAAACGGTTATGGGCGATTTTTCCGCTTTTAACTTCTATCCCTTCCGTTTTAGAATAAATGTACCGTATTCTTTAATTAACATTGTTCTATGACGTAATTATGCATGTGATTTAAGTACATTGTTTGCTCGGTATTACGCCGTAATGCAGTTGAGAATGTAGTCAAGCTTAAATATAGAAAGATTGGTCTGTAGTTGAATAACCTTTCTGAAGTCATTAATTTTCCTTTCTGTTAGTTTTGTAATAAAAAATTACAATCTTTCCCATCTCTTGCATTTGGCTTATCTTTCCTTACGCAAACTCTTTACTGTGTCCAACAAGCCATCTTTCTCCACTGTTGCGAACTTTGCTTGTCTGATGGAAGATTTCGATCTTTGGTGTACTTTGAGGGTACCTAATTTTCTCCGAGTTTTTTAATCGATCACCTCTTTGTTGCTAGAGCAGAGCTCCACCTGAAAGGCTGTACGAAGACGTTGAGCATTTTTAATTTGAAAACTTGAATTTTGAGCTGGAGGCCGTATTTGGGTTCGCCAAGCGTGCCAAGTTCCGTCACCCGTCCTTTTTATCTGATGGACACGAGTCAGAAATACCGAAGCCTGACAGTACTTATTGCGTAAGCACTATATTGTAAGCTTTTTGGCTAACAAACCCTTACAGCAAAGCTTCGCATTTCGAGCTTTTCTGCCAAAACATCGCAAGCTTGTAACGTCACCAAATTACCCACTTTGAGTTTGATCCTTTGCCTTTGAAAGGGGAGAAACAGATGTGATGAAAGGGTCGAGATTTATCGCGCTAGTGATGATACTTGATACGGGACACAAGAATTACTGTGTGCGTACGTAAGTTGAGGAACGTCGCTTATATTTTTATGCCTGATAAAGGCTTAAACGCGACGATGCTGTCGTAAATAAAAAAGGGAAGATTTTTGCTGGACAGCAAATTGGGGAGGTCTTGAAGACCCAAAAGATATACAGCTTTAGTCGGTTCATGTAAACACGACATGGAAAAGACTATGGGCCAAACAAAAACCGGAGGAGGTGGCACGCATTGTTTTCTTTTCTTTTCCCCAGAAATTATAGATAAATACTTAACCATGGCGCCTTTACAGAGGTTAAGAATAAAACTGTCGACGGGCTTTTATTTTCTTTTCTTTTATCTGGGGGCTCGGTTTATTAATATGACAGGCGGAAACATTCTTTTGTATGTGTTTTCAGAGAATGCTGTAAGCGTTTGGCTTTTGAGCATGTTCTCCTGTACGTGAAGGGTTAGTTTTGATATCGACAGAATTTTCAGGGCATTGTTATGGTTATAGGGCCATACATTATTCATCAAGGATTTCCTGGGGGTTGTTTTTATTTTTTTTAAGGATGCTTGGGTATGGTTCAAAAACCCATTAGTATATTAAGTAGTGTTAGTTTGGAAGACTTCCATATTAAAGGAAGAAAACGAGTCAATCGCGTGCCTTGTTTTAATTAGATTGACTTTGATCGAATATTAAGAGCAGATTTCACTTTCCGGGGAGGTTCTACCTTCAATTCACTTCTTACTTTTAAACTTTTCCATGAAGTTTCCACCATGCCGTAACTTTATTTGTAATGTACCTATTAATTCCGCGAAAAATTGTAAATTGAATTTTTAAAATTTTGGTAATTCTAGAAGCCATATTTAGTGGTTTGCTAATCTTAAAGCCCTCTATGAACAAGCAAACAAAGAATAGAGAAAAAAATGAAGCGTTTTCACACCAAATAAGGCTGAGGACGTCGTTAGAGTCCGAAATGGTAATTTTCAATTTGCAACGATGATTTGAAAGAGAACTGATAGATTGCCGGTTTTCAGAGAACTTAACTTGAGATGACAAAATATTGAAATTTTTATTTACAAAATAAAACATTTTTCTTTGCTAGTTTTGATTTTCTGTTGATTCTTTTTTTTAAAAATTGTTGACTTTTTCAGTTTTAAGTGTGACTGTTGCAGAACAGGAGTTTAAGAAAGCAAAGAATCCAATTAGCTGCTCAGGATTACGAGAGGGTGCACTGTATCCCATGTTCAGGCACATTGGTATGTCTTAATCAACACTTTCGAACCCCGCAGGATTAAGGTTAACTGAAAGAAGAAACTGTGCTACGGTTACGATTGATTAGACCAACAATTCCTTTAGATTGACACACAGTGTCAGCTTTCTTGAGATAACACGTGCATTTGAATCCGATGGTGACGCAAGGTCTGCGAAGACGAGAAGGTACACACTAGTGGTTTCCTCTAATCGGATTTATTTTGCGGTTGACGGCAGAGGAAGAACTGCAAACGCAACCATGGGGATAAACATTTGAGACCGACTAATAAGTTCGGACACAGAGAATATATAAGTAGATCTACCAGAATATATTGGGCGGCCTAATACGATTATGTTAGGAGGTTTAAGATTTCGAAATTTCTTTCAACACTGAACACAGTTAACCAAGAATGCAACGTTGTAAAGCATGTCAGTCCACTCTTTAGATTTTGAATGTTAGATGGAGGAATTAGTGTTCTACTAAAAGATTTTAAGGATACAGAAAGGGTAATTGTAGCTTGAATATACGTCTCTGTTAAGTATGTTTACAATAAACGGTATCGTAAGAGTACTTGTGGAGAAAATTAGAGTAATGTAGTTCAAAATTAAAAGGAAGTTGAAACGAAAAGAGATAAAGAGTTTAGCGACTTGTTGACGTATTTAATTCATTTTTCTTGTAGCAGAAAACTAAGTTACAATTTCTTTGAGTCGAATAATTCTTTAAAAGCATTCAACCTCGTTGCCTAACCATTCAATTATCTTTTGCTATGAGACACTAATTTTTGAAGCAACAAAAGGATCAAACTTTTCTGAATAAGTTGCCGGAAGCTGAGAAAGAGTGGCACGATTTTTGGTACGAAGTTTCACCGTCACAAAAACGTTAACAACACGAATGGAATCTTTTAGTTCGGAAGACGTGAAGTATTCCGAAACGCCCCCTAAAAACTAACATTCCATCAACTTTTCCGCAATTGTTCATTAGCCCAGAAGTTATTACTCTTTCTCTATGGTAAACAGTGTTGTTCCGTGGCTGCAAAAGAGAGAGAAAGACAGAGAGCCTGCTACAAAGATACAAGTTGAAAGGTTTTCCCCTTTGAATATGTTGATGGGAAAACGTGATTAGCAATGATGGGTTAAGTTTTTGCCTTTGCTCTGCATAGCACAACGTGTACGGGTGTAATGTAGCAGACTCCATTTGATCTTAACAGGCCCAAACTGTTTTGCATAAAGGCTTCTTGAGGGCTGTCAGGTGATTTGAAAGCCTTTAACCCTTTCAAACAACTGCCATTGTGGCTTATGTTTACCGCAACAAATACCTGTAATTTACCTCATTTTCAAACATTATTTATACGGAAATATATTTCCTCCGAATCAAGCACATTTTTTACATATCAATGAAAAAGTCTTTCTAGTAATAAAAAATCTTCGCAGTTGTTTTATTGTTTTACATCTGGAACCTAATTACTTATTCAAGATATCTAGTGTTTAAATAAATTCTATACTTGCCTCGCAGCTATACTTGTCTTAAAATATAAAAATTGTTAAATATACACTTCTGATAGATTTTCTGTTTAAAATGTGACAACGAAACTCACAGTGTTTTGATTGGACACCAATGGAACTCAAACGGCATCAAAATGGATTGATCTATATATTTCTGTATTTAATCAATGCTAACTTATACAAGTGCTAAGCACATGCGATCTGTCTATCGTCGTTGACAAAAAAAAATAATAATAAAAAAAATTGTAGGACGCTGTCTCCACGTGCGTTTATGGTGCGAATATATCACGTTTTGTCGGATGGGTAACGTCCCGGAAAACATTCCAGACACTTTTTCTCCTCTTGGCTGTGAGGCCTGCCAAGTTTAAGGACGCGGTTTATGATGTCGGTTTTTGAATACTTGTTTATTAGCAACCGCATCCTGTTGCGATGTTTTAACCCGTAGCGAAATAACGTTCTCTGCGTTTGCGTTAATTCTCTGCATTTTTGCATGAACGTCTCCAGATTTGCGTGACTTGTGTATCGGAGCCTCTTATACCCTAACAAGTTACTTTTCTTACCTAACCTGCAACAATAACTAAGTGGTTAGAGAAGGCCCCTGTTTTTAAGAAAAATGCTTTCGTGGAAACTTAATATAAGCTACAAATTCAATTAATTTCCCGTAGAGGTGTTATCAGACTGCAAAATTTAGTTTGTGCTCATACAACCTATGTTTTGGAGATTTACTCTTGTTCATTTCCCGAAGGCAGCAAGGAAAGTTTTTTCCCAAGGGCTGTGTATTTAATATTACATTGACAGCGTGTGGTCATAAAAATTGTGAGCTTTTTTATCGTATAAGATTAGAACCCAATTGTTTGGGGAGTATGCAGACCGTTATGTACCGTTACCTGTAAAGTAGCTGCTATGGCTTTTGGAGTTCAAAGTTGTTCGTATATAAAGGAAGGTGAAGAACCAAACCTCTCCTCTCTCCCTGTCTGTGTTGCTGGTCAAGTCTCTCAGCTCCGCCTCATTCTTGTCGTGGCTCGCTGAGCTACGCATTAGCAGGCGCGTGTAAGATTTTGGAACCCGAAGTTTTTCGCTTTGGAAACGCATCAACGGGCATCAAACAAAATCTATATGCGCACTGACTCATCTGCCCAAAGCCTTTCTTTAATGGATCACGACAAGTTCTCCATCACTTACGCCTCCTTTTCCGATAAGCTTTTGGACCACTAACTGTAACTAGTAAAAGAAAAAGGTTGAAAAAAAAAAGAATTTATAGACGATGTTTACTGTCCAAAATCTCATCTTGTGCAAACGGACTTGTATTTATTTTTAATATATTCTTTTGAAGCCACAAACAAGAAAACCACCAAAACGTGTGGTCAAAGTACTTGTATTGTTTAATTCCTAAGAAAAGGGCACGCGGAGGAGGTAAGATGATGATGATTAATATATCCAATTAAAAAGCGTTGAAGTGAGCTTAGACGTCCGTATTCAGCATCTACTAAGGTAACAATAGGACTTGATGAGAGCCTGGTGCATAAAACTTCCAGTCACGAAGGATGCTTACCGTAAATAACCAGCTTAAGGAGTTTGCTTCGATCTTTTAAGAAAATAAGCTCGTGAAAAGCAGGGAAATCACATTGTCCACCATTTCATCAATGTCTACTTCAAAGTCTGTACGTTGAACGCTGAAACAAGAGCACCCATAACTGCTAAAGGGATGTGAAAGAGAACTAACTATTAATTTACTGTATTATTTTGCCCCAAATTTCAGATTTACTCACACAAAATGCAGAAATCCGTTTAACAAAGTGGACAGTGGTCGAAAAATATTCAGGTCTCTATTGAGAAGCGTTGGAAACTACAAAAGTTTGAAAAAGGATACATAAAATGCAAATAAGCAAGAAATCGAATTTTTACGTAAAAAGTATAAGAAGTCCTGACTTACACAAAATTAATACAAATAAAAAAAAAGAATAAAATTATCGCTCGTGTTTGACCAGAAAAGCTCGATTGTTGATATCGGAAATTTCCTGTGGCTAAAATAAATGTAACAAATCGCTCTGTCTGGAATTTTGTAATGTGCTGACATTTATATAATTTACAGTATTTGCGTGAAAAGTATGCACACAAGAGCGTTGATTCGCCGAGATTCCATTTTGTTATAAATTTCAAAGTTCTGTGCATCGCAGTCAATCTTTTGTTAATGATATCGAGACAATGGCATAAGTAGAAACGATACAATGAATAGCTCTCACGTCGAATAGAGAAAAGTAGAAATATGTTCTCGTGACACGGCATTTCGTAAAAGGTGACCCCGAATGTGAAGGTAGAAGATGGGAAGTGGTAAAATATTCAGAAATTAATGGGACGAAAGTCTTTGCTCGAAATTTGTGCTAAACAAGTAATCAGATTTGCAGTATTGCGAATAAGGTGTTGTACAATAGAGGTATAACATGTATATTTCCGTTGTTTAAATTTCCCGGTTTATTCGCCTGTATGCCCGCTGCAGTTAATTTAGCAAAACAGTGGCTATTTGCTGTTGCAAGTACCTCAGAATATTATGCATGGTGGAAAGAGCGAAGGTTTGTAAAAAATGAATCGGCGAAGTTCTACAGCGAAAAGGATCTTAGGCGGCTAGCGGTTTTCTTTAGGCATAAATCAGTTGGTAAACAGACGCTCTCTACCTGTGGCTATGACGATTGTGCTGGTTCTCCGGGAAGGGGATGGGAGTTCTTTTGGCTGGTCAAAATCATGCATTTATATATTTGGAGACGCTTTGCAGCCTCACTTCTCAGCATCTCTTGTTTTGCTTCTCTTCTTCCTCTTCTCGTTAGTGCTTCCTCTTCTTTTTGCTGTGCATTCAGGGTTATATGACTGGTAGGTACTGGACGGTTGTAGTGTGTTGGGAATCTTTGGCTCCCAGGAAGAAGAAAGGATGAGCGATGCACGAAAAAAACCTGTGGAATATTCAGCAGGTACCGGCGTTAGTAGAAAGAGAAAAAAGAAAGAAAATCAAAGAAAACAGTTTTTTATATTAGGAATTGGTAATCAGGCAATGGCCAGACAGCCCACTAACGTTTTCTTGTTCTGCCTTTTTTTCTTGTACCATTTTCCTTCTCTTCTCTTTTTCTGATTTGCGTCTTATCGGTTTTCATTTTCGGGACCGTGTTGAAGCTAGGGTCGAAACTTATGAATAATTCCTCAACAAATTGGCCGGTTTTGTCCTATATGCAAGCCCATTTCTTGTCAAGCTATGACGGAAACAATTTGGAATAAGATATTGATTTTTTTACAAGACGGGTTGATTAGTTTGACGTTGTTTTTAGTTTTCAGTCTTTTTCTTTCTTTTTTTTTGTTCGTTAAAGAAGCTAGACAAATATGCGCTGGTGAGGCCCAGTTCCGCGTTAAGGAATAAAAGATTCCTTTTAGAGATAATATTCTGGCTGAATTTCGTTTGAACTGGATTCTGACTTTCACGCCCCGTTTTTCCCTGGTGAAAAGAAATGTGGGACGCAAATGGGAGGGTTATGTTCGGGAGGGAGAAAAAATGAATTCGTCTTTGCCGTTATATGGTAATCTGAGCAAGGTGTTTCAGGTAAATTTATTTACTCAGTATAATGTAACTTTTAAGGAAGCACCCTAGTTAATTTCATCTTTCTCAAGCCCTTTCAAAGGAACGCATACGTAATGGCCCACTGGGTAAACTTGGGAAGGTCGTTTCGTTTGTCTTGCAAGAAGTAAGCACTCGCACTTCTTGGCTTTAAATTTACCTCTACGCCTGAAAACAGACAAAGATAAACTTTTGATGT
Source organism: Triops longicaudatus (assembly GCA_022885665.1). Classification (NCBI taxonomy): domain Eukaryota; kingdom Metazoa; phylum Arthropoda; class Branchiopoda; order Notostraca; family Triopsidae; genus Triops; species Triops longicaudatus. Next base: position 76,196 of record JAGQDJ010000089.1, on the reverse strand, counting down.
AAACCCGTTGAAAAGTAATTGCGTAAGGAATGCCTTCACTGTAGCCATTAAATACTGAGATGTCTACGTTCCTTACTTATTCTCGATTTTTGCACTTTATGACAAGTGACCTTATCGTAGAGTCATGTTAGTAATGGTTAACCAGTAAGCTAGAAATTAGTGAACTGAATGTTAGAAGAAATACAGAATGGGAAGCTACCCTAAGTCACAAGACCATTTGCTCCTTATTATTTTCCACATATACCAACGTTTATTAATTGTTCTAAATTAAAAAAGAAACTTAAGATGAACACATCGAGAAAATTTAAAAACGAAGTTTTACCGAATTTTAAATGGGAACGTATAAAGGTAGAAGTTAAATTTAAAACATGTCAAATAAAAGTTTGCAGATTTTTTTTTAACTATAGGTGCCTTAGTGTCGCAATTATGTTATGGTGATCCTCACTGTCCTTCGTGCGATCAGATTTCACTGTTTGAGAAGATGTTATTGTGTGTACGACATGGAATGTGCCGAGTTGGTTTTCTAAATAAAGACTCGCATACGTCGTCAGCAGTTTCTGAGCAAGTCGAAAGTTCAGCTAAACTTTGTGGAGACGTGCAATAAGCAAAACCTACATAATTACCATATTTAATAAAAAGAAAGAGGAAGTCCAATGGGTTTTAGGGTGGGGACCAAGCTTTGAGCGCGCCTTTATGACTCCTCAAGAAATGGTCATCTCGTGAACCGAACGCTAATTATTCCTGTCATTCAATAAAACCTTATTATACCAATACCGTGCTTCCCATCACGAAAACGACGCTACCGCCACAGGACAATATCCTTTTTGTTTTGTAACCCAGCCAATACTTACCAACCGTCACCACGACCCTCTTAAAGTAAATATCAGGTCGAAAAGTTGTTATAAAATCCCCTGCCCCGTTTTTGCGGACGAGTCCAACTCACAGTTTGGGATTCATTAGCTGCCAAATGATTGCTCACACCAATTCGTGAAATTTAACTCTGCCGTGTTGTTTTGCACATGGCTACATCCGTTTACGTGACAATTCCATTGTTCAGCTGTTCGCGTTTGTTTGTTGATCCTAACCGATTGCTAATGACACGTCTTTGCACGTTTAAACCAATAAGGTAGGGGAGACTTTTAGAGTACCTAGACTGTCGCCAAGTGTGAATTGACAAATGAGATGCGGGCAAGGCCACTTTACCGCGAAGCTTTTTTCGTAGCCGATTTTTTGTTTTCTTCAGAGAATAGTTGAACGGACCTGTTTGTCCATGCACAGCACATATCGCATGTCTCTCTTTTTCAATTAGCTCCACACGTCCGTAAATGAAGCCACAGGACAGTGACTAATTAAAGAAACGGCGCAGAATGGAATTTGAGGAAGAAACTCGCTGAGCCGGAGACAGGTTTTTACAATGGAATTTTTTGGAGAGATAAAAATTCTCACTTCAAACCTTCCTTTTTTTATTTCAAGATGGTCTTGTTCCAAACCCAATGGACCGTAAAAACGGAAGGTGCAACATTAAAAAAAATAATTGACGGACATGCACGTACTGTGCGTGGAGCACACGTTAGGATGAGACATCGCTTTTCTTGCGTGGAATGAAGGCTCCAAATAAGCAAAAAGGAAAAAGAATAGTAATCTAGAAAATCCCTTCACAGGTTACGGGCGGGGTTTTTCAGAAAGCTTGCACGTCATTTTTTTTTTCCCTTCGTAAACTCAACTCAGTTTGGTCACTTTGACAAGCTTTGATTTTAAAATCAACGTTTATTTGCGGCCCACCGCCCAAACTTTTACTCCTGTGCACGGATCGCTACATGAAATTGAATTTCTTGGGCTTAACGAAAACACGTTTCATTTTTTTATAACCAGATTTTTGTTTTTCAAAAACTACAAAGGATTTCCCCGGTTATTTTTTCTTTCTTTCTGAAGCTACCAAGCTTTTTATCGCTCCGAAGCTTTTACATGACAACACGATGAATGTAGTCAACGGAATGTCTTTTCTTCGGAGGACCGTTTAAAAAAAGTAAAAGCTGTTTCTCGTGTATTCGAATATGAAATGAGGCTTGATGAATATTGTGGCATTTGTCTTGCTTACTTACCGTCAACGGTGACACAAAAAGATCAGATTCCTTTTCTTCATTTCATTTTCAATTCAGCGCTTTTTTGCCTTTCTCTCAGGAGCAGTATCGTTTCCCAACAATAGTTACCATTTATAAATACTTTTAATTACCGACCTAGCAACGCTTGGCTGAACTTGGGCTTCATTTTGCGTGACTTCACATTTTCCTACTTGAATTATTGAACTCTCCCAAATTAAACAAAGCGATCCTTAAAGGATTTTCTTCAGCGAAAGATACGGACAAAAAGTCTCACTTTTCCCGCGAGTTTCCTCGCTTGAAAAGCAATATTGTTACTCCTGTGCCCCGTAATGGCGTTTTTTTGGTGTTTTGGGAAATCCTGTAAGTGAAGAGCCATTGTTGTCAACGTCTGGGTATAATACAGTCCGGGGACCCAAGAGTTTATTACGTATTGGAAAAGCTAAAAGGACATTACTGTGGCCATGGCAGTGACAGTTGTCGTTTTTTCGGTTTGGGGAGTGAAAGCGACGCAGACCCAAGAACCTTCGATTGCAAATGAACCCAAGGATAGCCCACCCTGAAAATGGTGTAGTTTATTGTCACACCTGTGGAATATAGGTTGATTGGCTCTGGGAACGATCTTGTTATTTTTTCCTGGGAATTCCATGTCGCTTAGCAGTTTTGGGCTCTAATCGAAGAATAACAGAAAGCAAGCGTTGCGAACTGGATGGAAGTTGATGTCTTGGCGCAATGCGGAGAGTACAAAATCATTGGCAAGTCGGGGTTATCGCTTACGCATCAGGAATATGAGCGTTACTGCACTGTACTTTAAGGAACAGACATGCTAGCTTGCGACGTCAGTTAATCAAGTCAGATCCATTCCGCGCTGAGCTCTGAGTCGCATTCATGTTTCGGAATCCAAGCTTTATGTTTCTTGGGAGGTTTTTATGACCTGTTCCATCTCTAACACACAAATATATGAAAGATATCCCTCTTCCAACGTTTTCGTCCCATAGCCGAAATTGCGATGCGACTCGAGTCCCCGAAGGAAGAGTTTATCTCCTTATCTTGTAATGTAATGGTCTTCGTGTTGCTTCTGTTAAAACATTCAGCCAAAAGAGCCGGGCTCTTTTCTTCTAATTGCTTCAAGCCTGGGACTTTCCCGGGCTCATGTTTGTCTTTTCACGTTTCCGACAGGAAATGTCGATCTAATGGAACACGTTTTTAAAGATTTTAGCCTTAAAAAAATGAAAAGGGATTGCAAGGCCCATAATTTTTCATTAATATCTTGTGTTCAACAAGTTAAACTTTATTGACAGGCTTAATATTTGAATTATAAAATTTGTCGATTTTGTACTCCATAATAAACGTACTAAAACTTAGAATATATTTTACCGTAATGAAACACTTTAATAACATTTAAAAAAAAATAATAAAAAAACGGTAATAGAGAATATATTTAAAAAAAAAAAGAAAATTGAGGGATTGAAGAAAAATCCATTGCTTGAATATCAGGGGAAAATGTCGAGTCTTGGAAAACCATCCATTTGCAAGGTATGGAAACGAAAGGCCAATATTGGCTATTACAATCAAACGACTTTAACGGACACATTCCTCTTCCGCTTATAACGAGGTATAGAGAACATAAATAGTAATAAATTTTAATAACAAATAAGGGACAGAGGCACTGTAACGACTGTTACAATGTAAATCGTAAGTTAGCAACTATCTTTAGCTAACTTTTTTTGCTAACACTCTATACACAGAAAAAAACAAAACAAAATAAAGCGTTATTTTTTTATTTTTTTTAATACGACGTCTGTTAGCAGCAAAATCCAGATCACCAGACAGAAAAGGAATTTTTGTATTAAACATTCTTGTATATTTTTCTGGTTGTCTTCCTTTCTAGTGTTTGCGAGAAAGCCTTCAAAGCTTCACATATCTTGCCGTTTCAAGACCATTCTATTGTCTTCGCTGAAAACGAGAAATGAACAATACTAGTGTTGGAATCATTAATGGCCCTTTGGCTGCTATTTCGTTCCTTTTTTGTGAAAATAAGTCCCAAGATGATGACAATATCTATTTCTAAAGCTTGCAATACCGGACAGAAGCTCTTTTGCTTGTTTGCCTTTTCATTTGTCCGCGCGCTCATTTTTTGAAGGAGAACGTACTCTTTTGATCATGGTTTCCAACTCTTGTATGCCCATTTGGAAATAATTTATTTATTTTACGCAGATTTTTCACTTTGAGGCTGCAAATGCACCATTTTAATCAAATTCTGTCCTGTTATTAGCTGAGGTCGCACCCATTCGCCTGAATTTAGTTTGCTACCTCACATTTATAATTCATTGTAGGATCCCACCAGCCTACCTTTTTGCCGTACCCGGCTTGCACTTGAATGCGAACCCTTTTTCCCACACTTCGCCATGGTAGAACGAGTCAAGCAAGCACGACGAGCAAAAGCAGACGGTTTGAGACAGTAACCGAGTTTGAATAAGTTCCTTGGAGCATTCAGTTGTAAGCGTAAACTAAAAAATTAAGTATGCATAAAAGTGAGCTTGACGCTCTAAGGGATAAAGGATCACAGCGTTGTAATTGTTCCCGGTCCAAAATTTCAGTGTCACGTTTCCACGCTTGAAACTTTGTGTTTGCGAATAAATTTCACGTAAAAGGAAATTCTCACACTTGACGAACAAGAGAAAGAGACAAAGTAAAAAAATATCTCTTTGTTTCTAGTTTTCAAGTTTTATGGAGTCTCGCGTTGCGTGCGAGGTAGAATTACTCGTAATGTCTTGTTTCTAAGCGAGGACAATTAGTCACTCAACCTAATTAGAATGCTAGGCAAAGTCGCTGCTGCGTATATTTACGGCACGTTATTTCATTTATCAAAGCGTGTAGACCAACACTTTTCAGCGTTGACAAGTTGCGAACCGCCCCCTAAATAGGGTATTTAGAATTGGCGAACCGCCCTTTGCCTTAGTTATTACCCATGATAATGGGAGTAATGGTAAACATTGTGCCTCCCTGGGAAATTACAGAAGTCTGTCTTAGCAACTTAAAGGTCACACGTCTTCGGCAGCGTTCGTAAGTAACTCCAGACGTGAAAAAGTAGATTTACTGACGCCGCTCATGTAAATTGAACTCTCTCATACGTCTTGTGATTTACAGTTTCGTTTTTTCTCTGGACAAGCAAAAGAAGGGTCACTGCGCCTCATTATCCTTGGAAGCGTTCAACTTCGCCAAGGATTTCTATCTTTTAAGAGAAGAGCCAGCTCCAGAAATGCAAAAAGTGACGGCTGTTCTACCGTATTTCACGGGAACTAACGTAAATTGGTTTATTTGGAAGCCTTCTCAAAATCTAAAGCTCAAACGGGTAATTTGCAATGCAGATGAAAAGCTGTCAAGGGTCCCAGGCATGGGCCAGAGCCTCGAAAACCGTATTACTACACTTGAAGGAGAATGAAAACTCTAAAAAAAATAACGAAAAAGTTCTGCAACAGACGTTGCGTTTCTCTTCGAAGGATGAAATGTATATGTATATAAACTACAAGTCTGCTGAATGAAATGCTCTACAGAAACTCTTTTCAAGCTCTGCTCTTAAATTTTTTTTCATTCTTTTCCCGAACTCAAGAAAATGATCGCATTTTAAATCATATTTGCCTTATTGTCTTTTAGGCTGAGGCAATTTTACTTCCAGAGAACCTCAACTTACGATGAATTCAGTCTGATCTCATTTGATAAACTTGACGTAAGGCCACTGATGAGCAACGACTAAATCACAACGAAAATTCAATGGTTTTCGGTCGAATAAACAGTCTTCTGGTGACAGTTAATCTATTTCAAGTTTTTTTATATATTTTCCTTACAAATCACTCGAACATTTTGTGTTCGAAGAAAATCTCAAACTGCTTTCCCAATCTTGCGGTTCCAAAGACTTATTTTGATTACGTACTTTCAGTTTGTAATGTTTTAAGAGGCAGCAAACAAAACTTTTTAAATTTAAGCTCTGACAGAATGTGCTATTTGATATCCGAATGCAAACTCATTCTTGTAGTTTCCCGAAGTAAAAAAAAAAATATTCCAAAATAAGGTTTTATTTCTGTTAGTGGCATTCTTTTTTGAGTGTCCAATTACCCACCGTTGCTTTCCTTTAATTTAAAGAAGAAAAAATTGAGCTTGATAAGGGTTTCGCATCTGTTGTGGTTAAGAGTTTTGCATTGTACTTTTCTCATGTTGACATTCCTTAAGAAGGATCTCTCGGACAAACTTTGTAAATGACACATAGCTACTTAAAGCAACCTGTAGTTTCGACTTACAGTAACTTCGTGTTATGCTGGAAACACGAATTGGGCCGTAATCCGAGTCCGCCCATTGTACTTCACATCGACTAAGATTGTCTGCGTAACCAAAATTGCGTAAAGATAAAGCGAGATTGCGAGATTTCCACACTGCAGATCACGGTTAAACGCTTTTCCATTTCACATAAGAGTTTTCCAGATGAAGGAGAAGGATTTTGGGTTCGTTCGGTCAAGAAAATAAAAGGTAATATTACTATTAGGTTTCTCAGCTTAACTTTATTGATCCTGACAGCTTTCCACTCCCGTCTTCTCCATTAACCGCCAGGCTCTATGGAAAGCTCCGAGAAAATGAGGCGAGGAAGTGTATTGCACTATATAGCGACAAGATACATACGAAAAGAGTCTGTGTCTCCCTCTCCTGTGTTCTGTGGCCTGTTCTTTGGGCTGATGAACTTGAAGCTGCAGCGTTTGGGCAAGTTTCTTCCCTTTAACGGTCGTGCCAAGTGACACGCAATCAAGAGCATGTCAGAATACATCAGGCTAATGGAAAGAGGCCACCTTTTGTTGCGTCTTACTTGCTTGTGTTTTGGGGCTTACGGCCCTGCCAGGCCCTTCCTATTTCTTGTTCTCGACTCACTTTCCTCTGTTCTTTCGACTCAAAGGCACGGCCAGCCGTACGCGAGCAAGTCGCAATCGAAATCTTACGCAGTTTCACAAGATTCACCCCCAAATGAAGATCCATTACCTCTAGTAGTTCTTTCAACTCCAGTTCCATTTCCTCCTTTTCTTTCCCAAAAAGAATGCCATGTTTTTTTCTATACTACAAAGAAAAAGAATTAGGAAGTCTCTCCGCCCAAATTGAATACCCCGGCGCAGTATTCTTGAAATCTTGGCACAAAAGCATAAGGAACAAAAGAAGCTTTCATGCAATGCAAGGACTTCGAGTGAGTAAACAGAAATAGAACATGGGGAAAAAAATTGGGTAATTAATTATTGCTGTGGTATGTAATTGGCTTAAGCCAGAAGTTTTTCTTGTCTTTCAACGAATGGTTGCTACCGTCTTTCCGCTTATCTTTTTCCTTGCTCTGTAGCTTGTCATCTTTGATAAAGACAACGCCCTTCTTCCGAGAGTCGAAAACTTTTCGTTGCTGTCATGCTTGAAGTGGTTGAAAATGCAAGCATCAAAAATGGAGGAATTACTTAATAAGTTCCCAAAGTTCTTACCCAAAGTGCTCCTTGAAAAAGTTTGTCTAATTAGCTCGTTTTTTAACCTCCAAGTTTTGGGGCACAAAAAAGACAAGTTTTTAGCATCAATTCTAGTTGGCTGCTTCACAGCACTGGGAAACCCACGGTGACTTCTAATGTAGAATGTTCCAAGCTGGGCAAACAGTAACAAAAGTTTTGGTATTGTTCGAAGTTTGTGACAAGAATAGTCGTGTAGTTTAATATGCAGAGGTATATGCTCGATTGTTCACCACGTTCAAGTATGTCGAATGCATGAAAAGCTGAGGCTCCGACGACCGGATGAAACGCATTTAATGCTTACCTGAGGAAACTTTTTGTTATAAGCCTGAGCTTTGCAACGTCCGCGTTATTCTTTTAACTGTCTGATAGGTGCACCAGGCAGTGTAAAGGAAAAGGGGCATAAGGGAGAGATAAAAATACCTCGAGTTCATGTCTATTATGCGACGTTTTGAGGAGAAGGGTGCACGAGGTGGGGTAAGATAGGGTATGGAATTATGATAAAAAATGAGTTTCCTTTCTTTTGTTAGAACTGGCTAAATAACCTAAGCAACATTAAGAACTGGCTTAATTATGCAAAAAAAGTGGCTGGATGTTGATTCGTCTTGGTTCCTGCTTTTTTAACCTTTATAAGTACCTTCTTTTCTTTTCCCTTAAATAAGAAAGTCGTTTAATCCTCCACAAATGAAACTTTTTTTGGCAAGTGAGCTGTAACGACCGTATTACATGCAAAAGCAACCTCTGTTTCACTTTGTCTTTTACGTAAAGGAGCCAATGTTTCAGCTTGGGAGAGCTACAAGTGTAACGACGTTTTTTTTGTTTTTTGTTGAAAAGGATAGACATTTGGATGAAGTCAATGTACGCAATTTTCATGCAAAACAGTACGACAGTGTTACTTTTTGAGACTTCATGAAAAGCGTGAATGTGAAAGAAAAATTCACTCGCAGTTACGCATAATTTCGCAGATGTGGAACGAGTGTACGTTTTTGTATCTCACAAATCCTTAAAAATGCTCTGGGTATCAGAAGATAGTATGAAACACTGTATGGAGAAACATTTCAGCTACATATGATATGCCTTTTTTGCGGGGGATTTGTTGGAACTTTGCCAATCGTTTCTTGATTGTATGTAGCCAAAGTGACTGTCATAAAGAAATCAATTCCAGCTTATGCGAAATTCGGTTACGCAAACTGCCTTGGCACGCATTTCCCTCCTTAAACCGTAACATCGGTTAAAGTTTTACCTTTCCTTTAATACAAGCTGACAAGATATTTTAAGTATTTTTTACAACGACTGATTCGTTTCCTGAACCTTAAAATAACCTTTTTTACATTCCAACGAGCCGTAGGAGCGAAGAACAGCTGTCACTCGGAAATTAGTGAATATTTAGAGCAAGTCGCCACATCTTAAATAGTTGGTAAAAGTCCAGGAATGTAATCGAAGCTAAAAGATTTGTGCTGTGCGTAAGGTTCCAGTTTTGATATTGTGTAGTCTACAGTATAGTTAACAGATCTCGCGTCGAAAACTATTTCTCACGTGATAATTTTTTATCCATTTATATTGAACCTTTTCCACACAGCCAAGGATATTAACGTTTCCAAAAATTATAGGAAGTTTAAGAAACAACGTAATTTTGCCAACATTACCTTGTAAGTTAATCGAACTTCTGCGAAATCTGACAACCAGGCCTTCTCATAAAAAAATAAGCTCGAACAGAGAAAATAAATGGGGGAGTGTAACATTTTCTTATTTCTTTGTCAACCCCCTGAACAATTTCTGCAAATTGTGATGTAGATTCCTTGGCTTTTAGCCTATAAAAGGCTTTGGGCACAAAAAAACTTGGTGATCAGAAAGTTGCTGCACAAATACTTAGACTTACATAATTCGGGTATTCTAGTTACAGTTTCCTTAAATAAAAAAAAAGATTGTGATAAAGTTGAGGGATATGCAACCCTATGCAACCCATTTCTTAAACCCCTATGAGAGGAACAATGAAATGCATTACTATCGTGTTTTACGGTCGTCTTGGGAATAGCTATAACAAATGGCTTGGAAATAGTGGGTGTAAGTCTCTCTATTTAAACAATAGAAACCAATACAGGTTTGCACTCTAATACAGAATAAAAAGTATTAGAAATGCTACGTCTTGTGATTTAGATAAGCTTTTACACGTTTGGTTTCCTTGGAAAGGACTCGAAATACATTCCTTGCTCCTTTTTTCGTTCTTAACACTTAAGACAGCCAGATCAAGAGGCGTCTTTTTATAATCTCGTTTCTTGAGGTTCGTTAGTTAACTACCGCTCTGTATCGGGCTGCGGGTGATCCTTACATAAAACCGTCTCGTAAAGTGCACGTTAATCAGCCTGGTATTCCTCTGAACACCCGAAAGTTGTTAATATTTATAGATAATCTGGAAGCTTCGAGAAAAAGCAGGCAATGCTCTCTTTCCTTTAACTCCGAGTTTTCTTTTTACCTCTACGACAAAAAGTGACATCTGTAAACCACATTTCCAGCAAACATACTAACGAAAGTGGCTAAGAATGTGTCATTTAAAAAATAAATATCTATGTTTTAAATTGATATATGAAACTAAATCGGTACAGTTCACATTGCATAGAATTCTGTAATTTTAGAGAAATACGGAAGGACTACGTTTAGATCGCAACTTATTTCACGCACGACGCTTTTACGGAAACTCTTTTTCATTCGTGCGCACATTTTATGTAAAAAAATTGTCCTAGAAATTGCTCATCGTTAGTAAACCCAAGTCTGACGCGTCGTCTTCTACACCGGTATCATTAAGTGTAACTTGCAACACCCGAAGGGACCAACGTCGTACTGTATAGGGGATTCTCTGGCAATTCCCAATCTGTCATGCTAATGCAATCCCATGCATTTAGGTCAGACATTTTAGTCAAGATAGACTAGAAGCGCGAGGTTAAGACAGCACCGCGTTTCCACTATTGCAAATCCAAAGGAGCGCGAGAGTGTATAAGAGAGACATTACTATTCATGACAGTTCACTATTAAAGGGAAAGTTCCCTTACTCGTCTCAAAATTGTAAGATAGAAGGATCTATGCGAGTGTATAGGTCTTATTCGCGTTAAGACAAAAAGCTGCTTAGAGCGTCAGAATCAGAATAGCGAAAACAAAGGGGGAAGAAGTTTCAGCAAGTGAGGGATCTGCAGATTTATCTCCCCCTAAATCCCCTTAAGCTGCCTTTTTTGGGGGCCCAGAGTCCGAGATACAATATGCAAATGATCTTCAGAGTTTCTGACCTTTCGCATTTGCCTTCCAGCTGCGGAATATAAGGTTGTGTATGTTCTGTGGTTAAGGGCTTTTCAAGAGAGGATGATAGTCCGATAATCTTGGAATTTTCTTGTCGAGTTGGTTGTTTCGATGGGAAGAAAATGCTAATTAAGGGAAAAGATCAAGGCAAAAGGCTGTGGCAGGAGGATTAAGAGATTTCTGACACGACCTCCGAAAGGTAAAAACGGCGCTTCTCTGTCAATCGTACTGGCGGGGGAAGAAGTGATGATGAGCTCCTGAACCCCATAACTGTAAGCTTAAAAAAACCTCATGACTAACAAGAACAGCCCGTCTTTCACCCTTGTTCGCAGCTTTTTAGTTGGTGACAGCCCCTTTGCTTCATTAGAGGAAGAACAGAAGTTTGGAAGCGGAAGTTCATCAACAGGGATCCACTCTTTCAGTTCAGTTTTCTAGCTATTTTCTTCCAACGTTTCTTTTTTTTTCTCTCATACAGAATAGAGAAACTTAGCAAGATTGAAAGAAGCGAAAGAACATTTGTAGGTGTCAAGTGATTGAAGTGCTTTGGTTTCGGTTCTTCTCCGAAACTTGCCCTCGAACCAATTCCGAGTTGTTGGGAAAACTTCACACACTTCACATTTTAAGTACTTTAAAACGAAGCGATAAAAGCCTTTCAGCTGTGTGACAACTGCTTTTTGAAAGCTTACACAGTACGTGTTGCGAGTTCCCAAGCTTCCGAAACAGAAAAAGAGATCATTTAAGCCTTTTTTTGCCCTTTAGTGCCTTTCTTTTCGTAATCAATAGTATAAAGAGACAGAAAAGATGTGAAATGTTTGCGAAGTGGGCCTAGTTTATGTGAAGTGGTTATGAACTGGTCCTTGCTGTAAACGTTCATCTTTTTTTCGTTAAAGTTATCTGTTTTCCGCAATATGTCACAGCAGGTCCACACAGTATGTTTCCTGCACACAAATAATAAAGTTATACTATGGAAAGTCAAAACTGAATGTCCGCATTAAGGCCATGCCTAACACCCGCCCCGTTCTCTTACGGACGTTTACATCGTAAATTAATTTCGGAATACTACAGTTCTGTATTTTAAAATTAATTTCCTGACAATACCAATTGGTTTCGTTGGAAATCACAAGTTTGAAAATTCTCCTTTGCCTACATGGTTGCTTTACCACTGAATGAGTTGATAGAATAAAGAAAATCTTACGCGAGTGCTTTGGAGTAATAAGCTCTATTTCTCATAGAATTATTGGTTGGACAACCAAGTCACACAAAAATTTCCCAGGTCGGATATAAGGGCACAAACTTTTTTTTTTTACAAAAGAAAAATGATTAGCACTCCCTTTTTACACAATTTCCACCATATGGTGGACACTGAATAATTAAACCGTTTCCGTTTACACTATGAACAAGCCCAAAAAGTTGGAGAAGTTGGAACTGTACACATTTCCAAGGAAGCTATATTACAAGGAGTATCACAATTGCGGGGTGTAAAATACGCCATTGAAGAAAAATTGACAATTCCACTTCACCGATTGGTTGAAAGTTATTACTGTTTATCACACGCATGCTTCCACTTTTGTCGAAGAATCTGGGATGATTTTTAGGTAGGGAAGGGACAATTCTTTGAACTCTTCAATCTTTTGGCGTTTTTATTATTAATAGCAGAAGTCTTCCATTCAGAAGCTCCATCGTCGCTCCTTTAATACGGAAGATTCCAGGGTTTGTAAAGAAAAACTGTTTTTTCTTTGCTAGTTGGCTCGACGACGAGTTAGGGAGCCCCTAAGGGCCAATTTTCAATTTGAACCACCTCATAATGTCGGAAAAGAGACCCTTCCATGATCGCACGCACACCGATAAATTATTCACGTCGGGTAGACGCGAAGCGGAGTTGTATACAAGTTTTTCCCCAACTTCAACCCGCCGCGACCTTAACCATACCCAAACCCCCGAAACTTTTTTTCTTCCGTTCCTGGCTGAGCTCAACTTTTGCCCTTGTCTGGCTTGAGCTTGAAGCCCAGGCCGAAGACCCCTTGTTTTGCATAGATGCGATCTTCGCCACTCGCCAGTCCAACACCAACTTTGAGGTCCCCGCTAGCCACAAAACTTATTCTTTTTCTTCCACCCGGCATCTTCTTTTTCTCCATCTTCGAAGAATCGCATCGTTGCATACGTTGCATGCGTAATCCAATGGCCCTCCGTACCGAATCGAAACGCCAACGGGCTGGCTTAACATACTTTTTAACTATATACATGACTTTGGAGGGTTCTGATAACGCACAGTACAGTGCAGGTTGCGTGCGTTGTGTATCCACTTAGCGTATAACACAGCCTTCCCACGCGTCTGAATTCACCAAGCTTGTCCTTCCTTCCATCAAGTGGCGGTGATATTCATATTGAGAGCCACTGAGCGGGCGGGGGCAGAGGCGGCAGGAGTCGGAGGGAGGGTTACAGGGAGAGGTAAAGGCATAGATTGGATGACAGAAGGATGGAGCTGGGGGACAGTGGTATGACAAGACGGCCGGGTCCGGTGTCCCCTTAGGCCAGTGCTGCCTAAGCCGGGTCGTTTATTGTTATTACCGCGGTTGGCATGCCTAATAGAGGACTCATGCTCCTGTCGGTCCTGGCTCGGCAAGACTACGTCGGGTAAGGCGAAACGCAACTTGTCCCAGAAGCGTTTATCGCCCCATTGTAAGCAAGTGTTGGTTTTGAGATAGAGCTTGAGATCCGGATCCAGGTCTTTCTGGGGGATGTCACCTACTAGGATGACCACGAGGCACTTACGACGACTCTTGAGGACTTGGTGTAAGGCAGACTTGTACTCAAAACGGCACCACTCGGCCTTCATCAGGTTCTGCGAGATGACCAAGATGGTGCGTTTACTCGCATCTACGGCTTGGGCAATCGTTTCAGCCATGTAGGCGCCACTTACGGGGCAATCCCGATGCTGCAAGCACAGTTTGTATGACGGCGAGCCGTACTCCAGGTTCGAGGCCAACATTTGTTGGACAAACGAGTCGTCTTTGGCGCTGTAGCTGATGAAAGCATCAAACAGCTTACCTTGCTCCAAGACGCTTTCGCGGGGCGTCAGCAAACGCACTCCGTACCGGGCATAGCACCAAACACGGACGGGGTACCGGTACACGAACCCGAGCAAAAGGAATAAACACAACACGAGGAACGCCACCAACGTGGTCACCAGCAAAGGCAAATAGTCCTGCATCACTTGTTGCTGGACGATGGTGGTGGTCTCGGCTGCGGGTTCTTGGGGTGGAATGCAGTAAGGGATGCTTTGATTGTGGCGATTAGCCAGCGTGCCATCGTCACCCTCTTGGTCTTGCCACAGCTCCGCAGCAACGGCTAAAGTGGTATGCGGGGCATCGTGATCATTGGACATGCACATGAGCTCATTCCTGGCTGTAACTTTGTCGCCCAGGAGTCGCAAGCCTCTGCGAAATTCCTGCACAAATTCGCAGGCGCAGCTCCAGGGGTTTTCACCCAAATTAAGCTGCACCAAGTAGGAATTGTGAGCCAGAGCGGGCCACACGGCGAAATCCATCAGCTGATTGCCGTCGAGTCGTAAAATCTCGAGGACTTTGAGATTGGTAAAGGTCGCGTTGTGGATGGCTCGCAAGGCATTGTTATGGAGATAGAGTTCGTGTAAGCCTTCCATATCACCAAACTCGAAGCCGTGCAATTCGGCGATGCGATTATCTTCCAGGTGCAAGATCTGCAGGCTTTTGACGCCGTTAAAGGTGCGATTGTGAATGATCTCGACGTTGGAGCCGTTGAGGAAAAGGATCCGCAGATTTTTGCGGCCGATAAACTTGTGGCTTGCCAGCTCTTGAAAGTTATTGCCGTCAAGGTATAATTCAGTCGCATCCATGGGGATTCTTTCCGGCAAATGAGTATGGCCCACCGCTGAGCAATCGACGATGTTCGCAGACCAAGATTGGTCATGATAACATGTGCAGTTAGTCGGACAGGTCATTTCGCAGTCGCAGGCGTCAAAGTCGCAACAATGGCAGAGCGCAAAACAATGGGTTTCATAGGTGCAAAGGAAGTTGGAGGGAGTCGCTTCCACCAACGGCACGTAGGTGCGTTGCCGGGAATGCAACAGGCGACAATAAATACTCTCCAGGTCCATAACTTTGGGGTGCTGACGTAAATGATCAGGCGTGTTGATCCTTTGGATCCACTCCATATTGCAATCGCATTGGAAGGGATTGCCCCCGATGTAGAATTCGGGCAAAGGCCGGCCAGCGTGGGTGTCGGTAGCGGGAACTGGTGAAATGCGCAAAGCGTTCTGGTCCAAGTCCGAGATTTGATTGGCATAGAGGTCAACGCGGGTAAGATTGTCTTTACGGAAAAACGTGTACGGCTGGACGTGACTAATAAGGTTATCGTTCAAGGAGAGAATCTGCAAGCTGTCCGGCAACATGCTTGCAGTCAGCTCAGTGAGGCGATTGAAAGACGCGTCCAGGGTTTGGAGATTAAGTTGGTCATCTAACTGGAAATAATTGCCAAGTTCGCGAATTAAATTGGCGTGAATATCCAGCCACTGAAGGCTCTTGGGAATCAGCGCGTAGTCAAAGTGCTCCAGTCGGTTATCTGACATGTTGAGCCAAGCGAGGTGCGGCAGATGGGCGAAATGGTGGGGCGTGAGGTCTTTGACGTAATTGGCATCCAAGCGAATGGCTTGCAATTCCAAATTTTTGGCAAAGGCCCCTTCTTCCACGTAATGAATCCGATTCTTGGACAAATTGAGAATTCTTAAAGACGGCAAGCTCGCAAACACCGTCTTGGTGATATTGCCCAGATAATTGTCCAACAGCCGCAAACTTGTCAAGTACCGCAAACGCGCCAAGAGACTCTCATCCAGGCCGCGGATTTGATTCTCGCCCAAATCTAATGAACGTAATTGGGTCAAGCTACGAATGCCACTGGGCCATTTGGAAAGATTATTCCCACTCAAGTTGAGATCCTGGAGCAAAGTGTTGTTGTGGAAGGCGTCTTCGTGGATGCGTTCCAAGGCGTTGTTGTCCATCGCCAGCAAGGTCAAGGATTGCAAGGGGGCGAGGAGTTGGGCGTCGAGTTGGGTGAGGCGATTACGTGACAATAGGAGGGTGTGTAAACGGGGCGTGGAGGTGAAGAGTGATTCGGGTAAGACCTCCAAAGCATTACCGTCCAATCGAAGGATCTGTAACTGGGTCAGGTCAGCAAAGACGGCTGGGTCAAGGCGGGTTAAGCGGTTGTTCTGCAAGTGCAAGACTACTAAGCGTTGCAAGCCCGCAAAAGTGCTAGAACTGACCGACGAAGATGTTAACTGGTTGTCAGACAAGTCCAAAACCAACAGACGCTCCAAACCGCGCAATAAACCCGGTGCCAAGACACTAACGCCGTTTGCGTTCGCGTAGATCTCAGTCAAATTGCGACAGCATTGCTGAGTAAACAATCCCGGAGGCAAGGAGGAAATACGGTTGTGGGCAATGTTGAGAACCTGGAGTTCTCTCAACCCACTCAGACTGGTGTCTTCCAAGGCACTAATTAGGTTGCCTTGCAGCTGAAGATGCGTCAAGCTCTTGAGATGGGATAGGCTCACTGCGGGCAACTGAGAAATGCGGTTTTGAGACACGTCCAGTACTTGCAATTTCTCGACACAGGAGGAGGTAGAGGCCGGGGAACCCGCCAGAAAATTCAAATCTTGCAACATGTTGCTGGTCAAGTTTAACTGGCTTAACTGGACCAACGGGCATAGTGTGCGACTAGTCAACGTCCGGATGTCATTAAAACCGAGATCCAGCACGGCCAACTCGGAGAGATCCGCCAAAGCCCGGTCATCCAAGGTCAAGGCAGTACCTACGCTTGGCCAATCTGCGTGGTGCGAGGTTAACCGCAATTCACGCAATCGTGGCAACTGGCGGAAAGCGCCATCTGCCAATTCCGCCACCCGACACGCGTCCATCCACAGCGTCTCCAGGTTGGGAAAGACCGACAGTGGCCCGTGAGCGGACAAAACGGTGGGAAAGGCAGCCGCATCTTGGCAAGAGACGCCCAACAATCGCGTTCGTTCCTGAGCGCTCCCGTTCACGCCCTTCCAGGCCACTCCACCGTGAAAAGAAGGAATTTTACAGTACAAGGCCAACGCATCCGAGGGCCCGAAAATATCCACGCTCGGCTTCGAAGTACTACTACCACTACTACTAGTACTACCACCACTATAGACAGTCACGTGACAGCCGTCTTCGTCGTTTTCTTCTGGGTGGCTTTCACTGAGAGGACTCGGTAACCGTCGCAATCGGGGCAATTCCTGACTGCCAACCCACACGACACAACTGGACAGGAAATAGGCAGTCAACAATAGAGCCCACACACCACTGTACCGGTGTGAAGGATAACAATGCTGTCGACTGCTGCGGTAAGTCCGACTCGGTAACCATTTTCTTCGCACTTTGAGGAATTGCTGTGACTCGGATGGCCAAGCGGTCATCGTGGCCACCACCGAAGGCTCGCTTAATCCAACTAAGGACGGCTGGGAATTCGACATCGTTGTGCCCAACGCATCACCACAATAGGCTGTTAATGAAGTTTCCCCGCGACATGTTTTTCTTCCGCACTTATAAAATCATTGTGGTATGTAACCGTAGCTATGATTCAATGATGCCACTTCATCATTTTTCAACTCCACCAAGGGAATGAATAACAGAAATGCAGGAGGGTAAAAAGACCCTTTCCATTCAAAGTCGTATCCCCGATTCGCAATCCCCACAATGCACTGTTTAATAAATCAGTTTTCTCCCCCAACGTATCATGCATAAGTATTTGCTAGTTCCAAACACAATTGATTTTCTTTTAAAATCCGTGATAATCCGCTTTGAGGTAAATCCGCCAAAGAATTGATTAACGAATCTGCTTTTATGTTCTTACACGATTCACAATTTTATCGCATCACTATAACGTAAAAATTTGAGCTATGTCAATAAATCTATAGACAGTGCTCCACAGACGTACGACTCGTCTCAAACCGCGAAGGCAACTGAAGTTTCACTGCAGGCGCTCCTGGGTGTACTACCTCTCCTGGAGCCGTTTTCGAGTTTAGGTTGCGCTGGTTGTCATGCGGCTTGGCTAGGGTTTCATTGTTGGCCTGCCTTGAGCATTTTGCCTCGCTGGCAGAGCAAGGGGCTCGAAGGTTTTTGGGAGTCCAAGGGAACGCACTTCCTTCTGGGGGTTTCTTCTTATTTTTATTTCGTTTTTGACATTTTTCCTTCTCTGGCTTTTTGACTGGAGTCAAATGTTCCGCAGCAAGACGTTAGATACCTGCAAGGCATCTCAGAGGTTGCTAAGGTTGGCGCTCCATGGTCATCCTCTTCTTTTAGATTCATTCCCCCTTTTTACCTGTGTTGTGGGTTCTAACGTTGGGCAGACTATGGCTGTTGAGATAAAACACACAATAAGTTGCAGATGCCGAGAGACTAGGAACGACATTGGGAACGAAAGAGAAATAGAAAAGAGAAGAAGAATTAACCCAAAAAACTTACGGTTTACTGTACTCGCCAGATTTTTTCTTGTGTTAGCCATGATTTTCATGAACCAGCAACTTTTGTTCCGTTTGTTTATCTTTTCCTTAAATTATGCCCGTGTCCACAATATCTGGCAATCTCGGAATTCTTTTTTTTTCTTTTTTTTACAAAGTATTTTTTTTTAAGTTAACATTTTCCCAATTTGTAAAAAAAATCTTTTCCGTCAAATTTTATGGTGTGAATATTTCGAGGAAAGGGGATCAAGGGGAGAGTAATCAAATCTTGAGCTTTGTCTTTTGCCAGTCAAGCAAACCGCGACGCCTTCGTGTCACATTTCCTTGTAGTTAGGAATGATCCGAGAATTGGGCGATACGGATCTCCAACGTCAAGTTTCCACAGTAGCGAGCAAGTGGAGTCCATGCAAAAAGTTGGAGGAAAATACAACACCGAAGCAAATATATTGTCTAATACCGACTCAGCACACCTGGGAACATTTTTTGTTTCTAGTATTTTTTCTCATTTTTCTCTTGTTCGGAAGGTAGAGAACTTGAGGACTTTGGCGTGACATTTGGCTGATGGCAGCAAAGAACCGAAGGGACTTGAGCCCAAGCCCGATTGCCCTTCCTCGCACCCCACTCGGAAAAGTAAAAGGGGGTAACAAAAAAGTAGTTCTACGTTCTCATATGTGATCCATCTCGTATTGTTGTCTCCAGGGAGGTCTCCGTGGACTGGAGAAGCAACAAAGCACACACGTGAAAGAGCTCGCCTTTGTTCCTATTACTCCTCGGAAGCGTTTTTTTCTTTCCGAACGGTTAAGAGGGGGCAATTCTAGTAACGCAAAGCCTGTAGATGATGTTGGATACTTTTACACAAAGGAGGGCTAACGTACCAAATAGATCTCTTACTTGTATGTGGTAATGAGACTCGAACATATGTCACTCTCAAGGAACCTTTCACAAGCGTTAACAGGTTAAGGAGCACAATCATTATATTTTTTTTCCTTTCAAAAAGCTAGCGAGGTTGCTATACTGTGATCAACCAGGGGTTAAAATTGAGCTTGTCTCTGTACTTGAAATCTACACAACCAACGCCTCGATGAAACGATTTTTTGAGAACTTGTTCGTTAAAACGTGCTAGCCCTTGTTCCTGATTATGCTGGGGCATGTGAAGTCGAGGCAAGTAGTGTAGAACGGAAAAGTAAATAAAGAGTACCTTAGGTAATGGCACATGATATAGGTTATTAAGGTTTCATTCTTAATACATCCTATTTGCCTTGCCCTCGGGGCATTGAATCGTATAGTCGGTAGTTATGTGTTGTTTCTGTCCGCCGGAAATCCTCGTTTGGAGATTCCTTAGGCTGTTACAAGTCTACCTGGTTTTGTTCTGTGAAGGAGGCAGAAAGTTGGGAAAGGAAGAGGGGATTAAAATGCCGAGACACTTTCATGTTTTCAGTTTGCTTTTAAAAAGAGCCCATAACAGCTTGCGTGCATGGGGTTGGACCTTTCAGTTTACTTTTCATCATTTTTTCATTTTTTTTTTTTTCATTTTTTTTAGAACATTACCAATGGGGTTATAAGCAAACGAAGGACTAAGGGGCTCTGGCGTTTTAAGTTTCGTTTTTATTTCGGCTCTGTTTAGAAAGATAGGTGTATATAGCTTGTTTTTCCTGAGGACATAATTCCTCTCTTCTTTCTTCATTGTGCAAGCCAGGACAGGAAAAAGCGTAGCGAAACAAGGTCTTCTTCTTGTTAGATCTAATAATGCGAGTTATTTACCATGCTAGCCAACTCGCTGCTAGCGTTTCCTATCGTTAACTTGCTGGACGGCGTGACAAATTGGAGCTCCAAGAGAGAGATAGAGAAAGAGGAAAAAAGAAGAATCTAATGGTAGATCGTTATTGAGACTGGTGTAGTAATGAAGACAACAAAGTAAAACCCTATTAATTTGATCCCATATAAAAAACGGCATTTAGTCACACCATAGTCGAAGTCTATCGCAGAAGATATAAAAGCTTAAACACTTATTTGGGAAGCAGTGACACCGGAAACAACCCAGAATCCGTGTCATTCATATCGTGTGCAAGTTTTAGTTTCTTATGGAATCCAACATTGTTTACGTAAGGTAATTAGAACGCCGTGTTGAGTGACGTACTCTCATGCTCCTAAGGAATATTTGCGAACAAGTCAGTAGGGATTTATCCTTAATAAACCAATCCTCGAGGTGGCTTGCGTAATTATGCGTGTCAGAACTTATGGTGCAAACTAATAACTCTAAGAATTAGAGTCAAGCAAGTCTTAAAAGCCAAACGAATAAAAAAATCAAACGACGAGGTTTCTGTTGCAATACATGATAGATTTAATGTATTATATTATTGTATTCAATCCTAATTAATTTTTTTACTAAAGTGCTGTTTAATAAAGCTTATACTCGCTTACCAAAATTTGAAGAGTGTGGGTTGTGTTGCTAAAAATGGGAGGAGAAGGTCATGAAACGTCGAACAAAATGGATGAGCATCACAGACAGAAAAAAGTGGCAACTTGGGTATTTTTATTTGCTTTTTTACTTTTCGTTCTTTTAGTTTACTTTTTGGTTAGGATACATTTAATCGTCTAGAAAGTCCTGATACTAAAGTAAGAAAAAACAAGTCCACTTTAGCTAGGTGCAGAAAAAGCTCCAAAGATGACTCTGTCGTTTTTTCGGTCTCTACGTTTTTCTCTCTAAGATTTCACTTTTATGATCCTTTATTCTGTCCACCTAATTTACGCTGTTAGTGACCTTCGCCGACCTACTCAGCAGCTGCAAATGATTACACAAAAGTAAAATGGCAGCTAGTGTTCCTTATTTTGGTAGTAAGTGGCTTAATTTTCAATTCTTGACGTACAGGTGCTGTCTAATTCAACTGTTTATACATAAAAATATTATCGTCTTGAATTATGTACTTAATTAAAACCCATTGATACAATTTAAATTCTTCCTAATAAAGTAACTACTGTACAGTACCTATTATGAAGTTTATTCAACCGAAGACAGGCTCGTTATTGCGACCCTTCTAAGTCCGAATAAACTGTTCGTTATATCCGAAATGCATTGTATTAAAACTTTCTCTCTGTATATGCTTAACCAGGAATTTTACAACTTGTCTGTTATAGCCGGTAATCCGTCATTATAAGATTCACTTTTACACGATTCTACTGTAAATATCTCAGATACGCAACAATAATTCAAGTATTTGTGAAACACACGACGTTCAGACATTTGTGAAAAATATGCATACGGATATGCGAACGTGCGTTTGTTAAAATTGTGGTGAAATTGTAGACATTGGAGCTTGACGATTTTTTTTTAGATTATTGCAGAAGTTTTCGGAAGCTAGTAGTTTAACGTTTGAATTTTAGAAGGAAAGTTTTCGGCATGACAAAATTCTTTCGAACGTAACATTCCCGGACGGGAAATTCTTTGAAAAATGTCAACTATTTTCCCGTCCACCACTAGGCATACTGGTTGCGCAATTCCCCATTTATCGCAATCTTTGTTTCGTTATTCCGCACGCGGTTATGAAATGTTTTTTCGGTTTCCACGCCAAGTTTTCTTTTTCTACGCCTGGCCGGTCAAAGGAATTCCTTCCGGAATTGTTGAACGTGGTGCACTTGTAGTGCAAATGACAAGAAGAATAAAATGTCAGCACGAGATTCAGTAGGTGTCATTCTCGTCGGTAATTCTGTTCAGAGTCAGCAATCCGGAGATTGTTTGAGGGGATGGAGGGATGGGGGGTGGGGAGTAAAGTCCCCCACACAGAAAAAAAGACACCGAAAAAAGACACAAAAGGAAATCTTATTGGAGCTGCTTACTTGTCACTGGTTTTTCTCCGCTGGGCCGTGAAGTGCTGCTAAATCTGTAACATTGTGTACGGAATTTCCTCGGAGTTTTATATGCGGAAAGCTTCTCTAGTGCTACGTTCGCCACTGCACACGGAATCCGCTTATAAGCCGTATATATAAGAAAAGTGCTAGGGTCTTCCGAGGCTAAGAACGAAAAAGGTGATGTTGCTGGGAATAAGAAGGCGGAAAAGCTGATTGGGGGATGATTGTGTAGAGTGATTTCCTCCAGAGTTTACTCCTTCTTTAGATCTCCCCTCCCAATCGTCAAAAAGACGATCTAGTTTGTTTTTTTTCTCTGCCAGTTCGTTCATCGTGAACATGTGCAGTTTCCCTAAAAGAAGGATACCGAGAGCAGCGAAAAAGAATAATGAGGCTCTTATTCGGTGTATTAACAGGTTCCGGCAGGCAATTATTCGCTTTTACGAGTCCTCATTAGTATTAGTTTTATGTTGTGACTTGATGTTTTGGGTAAGAAAAGGGTCTCTTCGTTTCTTTTTTGCTAAAGCGGCAAGTCACACCGTACAGTGTTTGCCGAACTTTACACAACTCAAAAGAATTGCATTTCCATTCATTGCCTGCTCTGAGGCAAAACACTCCGCGTCAGTCAGTCCTGGTAGTTTTCCTAGGTGTCCTTTATCTTGGGGGCTTTTCGAAGTTCGAAGAGGGAAGGTGAAAGATACAAAAAAAGGTTGACGGCTCTGTGGCTGCATTTGGCATATCCTTGTTGAGGTTGTAACGTTCTTTACACGAAGCAAATCTCGTTAGGTATGCAAGAAAAGGAACGAAGAACCGAACCGGTCTTCGGGTTGCGAGTCAGAAGACAAGTCATAGCTTGTGGTTTCTTTTGGGGCTTGTTACTGGTACCAAGCGGCCCGACTCGACTGGAAGCCAAGGCGCGGCTACAAGTCAACTAAAAAAGTCAGCTTATAATTCAAAGTATCGCCAAAACGTTGGGGCTCTTAAAAAAGTAGCCATACACCAGCAATGAAAGTGTTACGCTTATAGCTTGAAATGTTGTAATCTCTCTAAGTTTAGAGTTTAGGTTTAAATGTATGGACGTTTACGAGATGAAAATTCTATTTAAGATGCCTTTTCATGGGCGTAAAAGTGCCGTAGAGTATAGGTGACCTCCGAAAAGAAAGATGCGTTTTTGTTTTGCTTTTTTGCTGTTGTTGCAGTGTGTGTGTGTGTGTGTGTGTGTGTGTGTTAAGCTCATATCAATCTTTTTCAAACCAGGTCTTGTGTTCAAGAGTCTGAACTTTTAGTTCAGCTATATAAGCTACAAAACCCGTCCGGGTTAAATGAATAATACATAAGACCAGTCCATTCCGTTGGTGCCCCTTCATTTTTTATGAGATTATTGACTCGGTTTTTCCGAAGCTTCGCAAATGGGTATTGGCAAAGTTGATTCGAAAATGCTAAACAAGCGAATCCTCAAGATAGAACAGTTTTAAGAAAGCATTTTTATTTGTCTTTTTTTTTTTTACTGTCTATAAGAGTAACATAAAACTTTTAACTTAGTCATGGTTTGACCCAGATAGCGTTTTATCAACTAAGATGGTCTTCAACTTTGATTTTGCCCCCGAGTTTATTCAATTAGTAGCTTTTGTCCATTTATTTAATCGTAGAAGTAAGTACTGTAGAAAAACGAACAGCTCTTGTAAGGTTTGAGTGACAAAGATTAACACAAAAATTCACTAAAGATTAACTTCCATTCTAACCTTCAGTTTACCTCACACTTGATTTTACTCCTTGTATCCTCCTTCACAGTAGGTTAAATTATATAAATCAATACTTTTCAGCGATTCGCCAGAGGGAGGTTAGTGATTTACCCCAAGGTGTTTATTTTATAATTGTTAAGATAGGCGAAACCCAAATGTCCAAAAAAAATGCATATTGAGCCCCTCCCGAAACCCTCCCCGAATCGAAATCCTGGCTACGGTTCGACTTTTCAGAATTAAGTACATTACGAAAAGTGAAGTAAAAGTGCTATTTTATGCAGTAATATGTTAAAATTTATTAATGTTCGGTAAATATAAATTAATTCGCGTTATTTCTCTGATTACGGAATGATTCTGAGGTTCAATCCTTCAAATTTATTTTTCCCTAAATTTCATCCACTAAACGAGAAAGTCTTTTATAATACAAATTTAACGGTGCGTTGTGGAGCGTGGTAATGTTAAGTACAAGCAGTAATAGTACCTCCACTTAATGAGCCAAATGACATGAGTAAACGAATGTAATCTGAATTAAGGAAGCACTTGCACACTAGGCTTGAATTCTCTTTTCTTAGCTCGAAAGAATAAGCTTTTACCTCCAGAAAAGTTAACTAAAGCTTATTTCACCATAATCATTATTTAAATTACGATTTTGCATGGTTCGTTTTTCACTAATAGGGGTTAAGATGTCGGTAGATAAGGCAACGCAGGGCAAAGTGTCGGAATGTGAGCAAAGGTCCTATGTAAAGAAAATTTTAATCAGCAAAAACTGAATCACAAACGCGTGTGAGGAAAAAGTGTGTGATATCAGCTCGTTACGCTTTGTTTTTCATTGAGGTGAATGTATCTTAATCATCAGCATGCAGCGCTTGTTAAGCGCAAAGCGTCGCTTAAGTTAACAAGGTGTCTTTAAAGTGTCATTTTTTGTGTGATTAAAGGTTCGCGCTACTGCAGACGAATACGAGCTATTTGTTACTGTTTGAAAGAGTGGCATACAGCTCGTCAAAGATTTGTCTCTCCTTTTGAAAAGCAGGCAAGCCCAGGAAACTTGTTAGGTGCCTTGTAGCTTAGTCACTTTTCTCCGCGGAGCTAGACAGCCAACTGTCACTGAAAGAGCGACAAGTTTAGCAAGATGACAGGTCCTCGCATAGCTCGGAAACCTTGAAGTACGAGTGCAACTTCCATCAAGTTGCCCCGTTTTAAATAGGAGAGAACTTTTCCTTGCTTGAAACGTGTCCTTTCTTCAAAGACCCAAAGCTCCTCCACTCATCGCTGACACCTTCGTGACAATGTACGAGCTGTCACAAGTCCGTGACGAGCTGGGCAAAAGACACGGAAATGGGAAATGGTAGGTCGTTCCTTTTGACGTGCCCACTGAGCGGAGATCGTTAATTGTTCACAGGACTTTTAATTAGGAACTCTTTTCAAATTAGTTTCGTCCAACTTCTATAGGGGCTACCCTTACTTATAGTTAAAGCGTCTAGCACCCAACTCGATTTAGGGGCTTGAACGCAGAGGACGTGATTAAGACAGGGCACAGAAATGCTGAACAAAAGGGAACACTAAATATAACTGATGGAAGAGGGCGATGGTGGCCTCTCGATCTGAGTCAACGGAATTCGGAAGTGAGCGTTGTTAGAGGAAATAGGAAGAAAGTGGCCGGAAATTGGACCAGAGCACTGGACTGCAGTCTGTCCAAGATCGTTTAATAGATCTGGACACACTTTCAAAATGCACATATACACCTCCCTCGTCGCGTTACACTGAGGCTACGTTATATGAGTTCATTTAATAATCCAATGACAGATCTCTGTGTACGCTTTGAGAGACGGGACAACTGGATTATCATTGTGTTTCGCATGAGAACAGGAAGAAGACAAGAAATCCTGTTGTCCTTTCTGAAACCTTGACAAGAACTTTAATTTAGTTACGTTGCTCTGAAACCCACTTGAATGCTCTAAATCATCCCTTAACGCCTGACATCTTTCGAACGTTTTTCCAGGCGACAAAACTCATTGTTGCATTGACCAGGAAGCAATGACTTGAGGAAAGACGCTTTTAAATGGTTTGATTTAACCCGTTCGTTCACTCCCTTAAACTAATGAGAACCTTAAAAAGAGCCGCAAAATGACGCACTTTTGCTTTCCTTATTTGCAGAGATGTCACAAATTATTTATCTTCGGGAATTCATGCCCCGCATGTACTTTTAGTTACGCGTTGCACATTTTGTTTTCCAAGCAAAAACGCGAGAAATACTCCTCAAAATGTCTCCCTTCGCTAAAGCGTTTCGTAGTTTATGGGATCGTTCCCAAATTCGTTAATTACCCCTTTGCACCATATTGCGCTGTGGTATACACAGGTGAAAACTCCTCATTGAATGTATGTTTATTTTCTTTAAACTCCCCATTACTTTTGAAAAGTATGCTTAAACTTGAACGTAAAAGTTCACATTGCCGCCATTTTCAGACTATACGGAATATTCGCTAGCGGGAAAACGTTCGAAAGTTGTGGGACGTTGTAGAGGTACAATGCGTGCAATTCGGACACACAAAGAGATTTTGAGCATTTCAAATATCCAAGCGGATCTACAGGATTTATATCGGTTTGCTAAGTGCCAAGGACATTTTGATCTCCCTGTATAGAGTTTGATCCCGGATGCGGCGTCCTGGCTCGTTTTATTTATGTAGCATTTCCCTTTGTTTCGCAGTTTTCTTTGAGATCTCGAGACAGGGGAAGTTTGGACAAGCTTTAAAGAGGAGGAGTCCTGCAGAAAAACGTCCCCTTTAATTAGGATATCCATCTCGCATTCTCGTTCCGTAACGTAGTTTGAATAAATAATACACTCTGGCCTTTTGTCTTCTTCTGAAAGCGAAAATAAAAATCTTGATGGGGGGGGGGGGGGAACTTGGGGAGCCGGATTGATTGCTCTTGCGCGTCCAGGCATACAATGCAGCACTCTGGACACACACACATTCGGGAGGATGGAAGAAGGACGCCAAAGTTTCTTGTGAGGCCACAAAAAAGCCAAGTTAGATGATCCATAAGCTGATGGTGATGGCAACATGATGGCGGCGGAACTCACGGGATATAAGGTGCCTGTTAAAGCTTTCCACACCACTTAGCATGAACGCCCATTGTGTGAGTAAGGTAAGCATAGGGCTGGCGGGAATGGGTGCTAATCATAGAGCACCACTTGACTTAACAAGGGCTAGCAGCCAAAAAGTGCGGCTTGAAGAGAAGATAACCCTACAGACCCCCAAAAGGACGACGCAGCCAACACACCGAGCGACAAACCGAAAACCCAGCGAACGGAAAAATTTCAGGTTTTCGAACAATCGAAATCCGACGTGTTTCCCGAGTTAGGAACAGCAACGCAGATGGATGTGAAAAAGAACAAGGGAGTCTCTGTGGTGTTTCCTGTAGCATCGATGGGGCTCGTGGAAAAAGGGGGTTAGAAAAACAGAAATGAAGAACAGACCCCCCTATCAAAAGGAGAAGGACGGGACTCTGCACTGGAATCCTTAGAAAACAAAAGATAGACATTATTGAATTACAACGTTGGGAGGATTCTCTAAGCTTTTTCTTTTACTTCTTGGACCAACTTTTAAGGTTTGGCACTAATTATTACTATTTAGGGTCCATAGTAAGGGACAATTAAACGAATGGTAGCCGCAGCTGATATTTTGTAGCCTTATGGCTGAATTTCATTTTCGGAGAATTGAAGTGCAAAGGTTTGAGAGGAGTTTTTAAAACCGAGTTAGGCGCAACTACTACTATGGTAAAGTTAAGGTTTGAGTTTTCCCTTGGGTTATTGATACTTAGTCAAACATTGTAACATACTCAAAGCTTATCACAACTGCAAAGTACATAATGATAACTAGTAACAAAATAATGCGTTTTAGATAGCTAAGTAGCTTTTGTTTCAGTATTAGCTATATATAATGCCCCAGGAGTTTTGATATTGTCCTATCAGCGAACAATGATTAAATGTCTTCAAAATTCGTTGTACACATCCAATAGTCTGCAACAACGAGGCCAGTTTGAATCTTCATGGATAATGACATAATTACTCTTGAAGGAGCCAGTTATAATTAAAAGAAAACCTGTATTGAATTACGTTTAAAATAATGAGATACTTTGCATTGTTGCATATTGTTGTTCTCTACCATGTCCGTAAAATCCTGGGTCAAAAATATACCGTGTCTCTATAAATGGCCCCACTTTAAGTTGACAAAGCTGCATTTATAATACTTATTTTGAAATAACTTATTTTAGTATGTTTTTATTATTTCTTGATTAAAATGAAATTTATTAACTGAAAAATGTGTTGTCTACTAAGTTGTGATACTATACATACACGAAGGAAAAACACCTGTTTCACGAATTTATTCAACAACTGGAGTTCAGATTATGATGTTCATTTTTTAATAACTAAGCCGATAAAGAGATTCGCGGGTAAATGAGTATTAAACTAGTGTTGTAACTTCTGAACATTAGGTCAGTCGCTCGTATTAATGGAAACGTAACCTTTATAATTAGATTTAAAGAAAGCCAAAGAATTTTAGACATAAAGCTGGAATTATTAATTTTGAAAAACGTTGGTGGTCACAAAGAGTAGACTAGCGTATTTCTTTTTCCTAGAAAATGAAACAAGAAAACTAGAAAGCAGCCAAGAGCGTAAGTCTGCCATCATACACTTGTCCCGAGCACTTTCACAGCCTCTAATTTGGCCCAAGAAAAACCCTTTAACTCTGCGGCCGCCTCTTTTCTCGGTGTAAGAAACGCTGAAACGCAACAGCTTGTCGTAAGTTTTACGTTTATTATAATTTAGCTTGAACATGTTAAAAAAAAAGGTTTAACTAAACTTGTCTTTTTTCAACTTTCGGAGGTGTTTGCACAAGGCTTGGCGCTGACAAGTTTACACAAGTCAGTTGTAGAGAAAAAAGGATAAATCCAAGTATTTCCCCCATTTTTTCAGGTAAAAATTCGGTCAAAGGTTGAGCTTTTTCTTCGCCACGACTTATATATACCCTAGCACCTTTGATGATTTCCCTTGGGGACAGACTCGGTGTGTCTGCAGCATCCCTCCTGGCTTGTATCTTTTTTTTAAAGGAAGGCAAGCTGTCTTTTAAGCTTAACTAGAACCGCCGCCATTTGGCACAAAAATACTGTCCGCATTGCTGAGACCAATTTCCGAGTTGCAAATCCATGACAGTTGTACCGAACTCTTCTTAATGGTCAATCGAACCTTCGATACAGAACGTTCTTTTCTTAATGGGCAATTTCGGTCAACATGGGTTCCGAACATGCGAAAGGTGTGCTTTGACATTGACCAGGGAGAAAGATCGTAGGAAAGGAAAAGATAGACAATTAGAAAACCCTCTAGTCGGGGGGCTATTCGTTGTCGATGGAGCTTGCCAATTTCGTTTTGGTGGGGAACGTTTTATTCCAGGGTTTCGGAAAATTGACCTGTGGGTTTTTCTCCTTGGAGGGGGTGACTTGTTCTCAGAAAATGGGATTTCGGGTAGGCACACGCTTGCTCTTGTTTTTCTATGTCCAAAGCTTCAAGCTGTGCTAAATTGGTAACTATAACAACCTTAATGTCAGGGTTTCATTTCAGTTTCATTGTGTGCAAGTCTTCTAAACTACGGAAAGAATTGGTATTTACTAGCCAGTTCATTACAATTTCCGAGCTGAGGCACCCGACATGGATTTCGTACACTCCTGGGACACTGTGGAACTATTTCGCGAGGTAATTGACTTTTTGGATGTTCATTAGCGGGATTGGCTTTCCTCGACTTGGTCTACAAAATACCTTCTGCAAAAAAAAAAAAAAAAAAAAAAAAAAAAAACGTGCTGTCGTGTCGCTAGATAAGTTTTGCGAATGTACTCGTTTAAGACTCCTTAGAATGCTAAATATCAGACTTGCAAAATTTGGATAAAATTTGGTTTACTAAAGAAGAAATAAAAAAATATAAGTAAAAAAATAATTGAATGAAATAGCTAGACGATTAAATTAAAAGAATCGAAAAATAAAGAGGATGACCTTCAAAATTGCACATATTCTATAAGATATTGCTTCTTAATGTAACAGTCACAAATCTTCAAGCTTTTGGACCAATCAACGCCTGTTTTCTGAACTCATAAAGATACCTCGTAGTGCATTCTTGCGCAATTTGTGTGAAACAAAACGAGGTAGAAGAATTAGAACGCATTGGATGCTTTTCTCATAAAATAGAAGGCAAAAGAAGGAAAATATTAAACAAAGTAAAAAATTCTTAGGAAAAAGCAGTCTGGAAAGCTTTCATATACTACGTCGTTTAGCAATTAACTCACATGTCAGTTCACAAGCTGGGAATCCCTGATTAAATTCTCTTGTTTGGAGTAGAATTCTGGTCCATTTGCGTAGACATTGCGAGCCTAACGTCGGAGTGCCCATTACTCACAAGGCAAATTTGCTGCGTACTTGGAGTAAGTCACAGTAAATACGGCCGCATATTTTTATGATGCCTGTTCCACTCTGTTGTTGTACATCAACATGAGAAAGGCACTGTGGCTAATCTTTCTAGGTAAGGCTTTCTAGGGTGTGTTGATCTTACATTCAATCCATTTCAGCTTTCGTTTTAAGTGCATACATTACTGCAGTCATCTAAGCTTACTTATGCTAGTCTAGCTCGCTCGGAATCGTCTGTTGACGCAATAGCCCTTAATGGAATATAGCTTTCGGAACTTGTCAGTGTTACCTATATGGTTCACTGGTCTAGACTAGAAGGTTTGCGTGCTTGAGTACAGTGGGAAAAGTACCGCAATTTGAAAATCGTGTCACCGTCCTAAGTATCGCCTTCTGATTGTTAAGTACGATTGCCTGTCTAACCGGATTCCTCATTTTATGGAAAACAAACCTCTTTCTGCAGAAAACAAGTTTGTTTTTTCCTTCCATAAAATATACCCACAAAAATTTTACTCCCGTTCTTTAAGTTCCAAAATCATCTTTCTACCAGGAGCTCAGTTCCCCAAAATGCCTTGCAATTTTCTGCTCGCTTTATGGGACAGTTTTGCCGACTACCTATCGTCAGCACTTTGCCGCCCCACGTCCCGACCATTTTTCTTTCGTCTTTTTGCAAATAAAGGAGAAAAATTTTTCAGCCCCAACAACGAAGCTAGACTGAATCCCTGGAAATAAGGTAGCTGCAATTAACAAGCTCTATTTTCGCAAAATGGTTCTGCAAGACATGTAAAAGTTCATCCTATGCAGACGCAGTACTGAAGCTTGCGAGGTATTGTTACCCGGTTAGGGGATGTGGAAAATTCTTCAGGAAATGTTGAAAAATCTGAGAAATTAGCTACTTCATAGACAAAGTTGTGCAATGTAAGAGCAGTGTAGTAAAGGAGGTTTTTTACGGTATGTAATGATACTCCGTGACTTCATTACTGGGAGAATGAAGAGCACACTTCAGAGGATTTTCTTTCTTCAGCTATCTCTTCCCTTGAGTGCGCCACTTGTAGCACTGCGAACGCTGTGTCAATTCCACAGACGGAATTGACACACGTGGCATAATTCTTTACATGTTTTGCTATGAACCCCTCTTTCTACGAGTAGTAGAATGCTATTTTGATTATTTTAAGGATCAGAATGGATTTCCTGGATTACAAATGGTGCTCATATCTAAAGAATTTGTGGCCGCGGTATAGCCAGAGCGCTTGTGACCATTCACATAGGTGCTCTTGCGGACGATTTCGCAAACACGTTAACTTAGTAGATAATTAACTTTCAGGATCTCAGATGATAAAAATTGAGAAATCACATTCATTTTCGAAACCGTATTTTTTATGCTCTGATTGTTGTTATTAAACTCTCCCAAAAATTAATTTAATTTATATATCCTTCGAAACAGAATCATTTTACGTCCCGTATATAGTTTTATGGTTTTATACAAGACATGTACCAAAAATCCCTGATTTGAATCCAGTAACTTATGTCACGCAACCGGAAAACTATTCGTAGCAATTGTTCCCATGTTTATATATTGCAAGAATACTTTGAACTATAAACATTAAATGTCGTTTGCTTTAATCGATGAATAAAGCTATATATACGATGAATAAATATAAACGATGCAATATACGATGCTATATACAATGTTTTGTTTATGTGTTTGCGTTAGTCCCTTTGTATTTTTCGCTAAACTGCAAAGTAACATACTTTTATCGTACAGTAAAAAGTCGCTATAACGAATGTTGGTTATATTGAGCTATCAGTCCCTGTCAACGAGGTCTACAGGTGAACTGCTGTAAATTCAGGACCATGTTTTCTGTAATAATCTTTGGCTGTAGCGCGCGAATTTCCCGTGCCTTTGAATGTTCGTCACAGCTAGATTTTACTGTATTTATTACCTAATATTTGTAGGCCTATTATTAATTTATTGGTCCACTTAGGTCTTGAAAATATTAACCAAGGTTTGATTGAATGTTTATTTTGCCTGTTTGACTACGTCAATTCAGCTTTTTCAGCTTGATGACTTACTTCACACAAACACTTTGTTTCGTTCATACGCAGTTTTTTTTTCGTGTAAAATATTCGAAAAAGTTTTTCTAAGCTGATAAACAGCATGGTCTTAAAAAATTAATTTATAGGACAATGGACCATTTCTAATGAGAGAGTGACAAAACAAGTATCGAAAGCTACATCGCGTATTTTTTCTTTGCAATTTGTGCCCTAACGTATTTGACGTTCTTCATCAGCTATGTCCTATTTTTCGTAGCTTTCGTGCATTCTGTCGTCTCTTCTAGTGGGTATGAGGAAAGTATGGAGAAATCGATAAGATGGAAGTTTTCAGGCATGAAAAAAAAAAACGTGTTTCGCAACTTGATATGCTTGCCCATAAAAATGTTCAGCACTTGCATTTTTTCTCCAGTAGCAAACGAAGAAATTGTAGCAGCAATCTCATTATTTCAGTACACTGGCCGCATACTTAAAGAACGCGCCAGAGGACGAGAGGGAAGCCCAAGTGAAGTGCATTTACTAGCCTTTGTAACGTTGCCTGAACTGTGTGGTGCCAAATTCGCCTATGTCCGTACGCGAGCGTCGTTTGGGTTGCAAACGCAAGTGTATACTTTTCAAGAGAGTCGTAAAAAGAAGAACATTGCTTCAGAACAAGATGAGATGAATGATTTGCATGACAAAAGACTTTTGGACTCGTCTTTTATAAGTTCAAGTTTGTGGGAATGAACTTTTGCCTTCCCCTACTTTTCGTCTTCCTTTCATCTTCTTGCACTACGCTCCGTCTTCTGTTCTTCCGTGAAGATCGCGCCTTCACGAAATCCCCCAATTCCAAAATAGAAAAGAAGAATCCCGCAGAAAAAAAAGAGATCGTAAACTCTTGGCAGAAGAAACCGACAATAACTAATAAGAGTGGTAATTTTCCTATCTGCAGCTCCTCCGGTTGTTCTTTTTTGGAACTCCCTTCCTGGACAGACTCATACGCAGATGTTTAAAGGTTTTTCCTTTTAAGAATGAGTTTCTTTCACAGCAGTTATGGACTCGAACGCTTGATTCCCCAGACAGCTAATGCGCTTAATTATACCTTACATTGAACTAGAGGAACGGGAAGGCTGTCGGTGCATGTGAGCATATAGATAATTATCTGGCCTTATGTAAATGAGTGGTATGCATCGCCTTTTTTCTCCTCTCGTCGAACTTCTCCCTCCCCTGTCTTTTAGAATTTTGCACAAGAGTGCTGTTCTGGCTTATTCCCTGCAATTGCGTTCCAGTGAGTTCCTGTTGGGTCCTCTTTAACTTTTCGACAATGGTTGGTTGGTTGCCGTGATGGGTGTGCGTATGCAGTATGTGTTGGTTCTTGAACGAGGAGAAATTACCTGATCCGGTAACTACCCGGCTACCCTTTCGCTTCAAAGTTTCGGCGGCAAAAGTCGTGTTAGCGAGAGCAAACGGGCGCCGCTCTGGAGCTCTTGTCAGTGATTCTTGCACAAACCTAACGAGACATCTAACAAGTCTAATTATTCATCGTAAAAATAGTAGTTGAAAGTTTTACAGTTCTGAAACCCAGTACGCATTAAAATTAAATTCGAATCCCTCTTTTGTTAGGGAAATGTTCACACGACATCTTTGTCGGAGTTAGCGAAAAGGTAAAGATGTTTTTGAGTGTGTCGAGAAACAGCAAACTGCCCTAGTAAATTTTTATTTCCACTCAGATGGGTGTATTGTGTATGTATGAGCCAATTAGAAGCTGTAAGGCTGGGCTGTATACCCTTATTGTGAATTTCGCTAGTGCACTTTTCTGAGTAAATGAGGAAGTTTCGGAACACTTTGAGACAAAGTAACAGGTTTGGACATGTTTAGTCATGTTTTCAAGAAATACGCAAGAAAATTCTTGCTAATTATTTTAGGCATAACTTTATATTTCACGCTCTCATTTAATGATTAACAGCCAAGTCGACGAATGACGTGCACTAAAGCACAGTGCAACAACGTCTTACAACTTATTAACTAACGAGATAAAACGAGGACATAAACTTGTAGAAGCAGGCGAGGATCGTGTTGAACATCACTTGAGAAATGCAAAAAATGTCGTATTTTATAACATTTCACTGCCACTTTGTTTAATTAGAACAGTAAGTCTGGAGTCATTTTAGTCACCATTAGTCAGTGTTTACGGCAAACTTGTGTTCGGTGTTGAGTAACAGGAAATACTATTTACTAGCCGCAAGTTCAAGAAGTTGATCCACGTATTTCACTGTGAAATGCATTCGTTCGAGCATAAGACAGAGAAATAATAATAATAATAATAATAATAATAATAATAATAATAATAATAATAATAATAATAATAATAATAATAATAATAATAATAATAATAATAATAATAATAATAATAATAATAATAATAATAATAATAATAATAATAATAATAATAATAATAATAAATAGCCGAAGAAATTAAAGTAAATTATAAATTAAATTTAACTAAACAAGTAAATTTCACTCGCTCGGTACTCTATGCTCGTTTTATTAATTTTCCAAATTAAGTTTTGTTATCAAATTAAGTATGCTACTAGTGAATTATTTATGCACGTTAAGAATGGAACGCAAATCCACTCCACTGTTGCCGTCATTTCGTATTAGAAGGTTGTAAAAACTGGAGGAAGTGCAATAGGTGAAAGCCTACGTCGTACAATACATTAAAAAAAAAAACTTACAGAATGACGGTGTGATAAGCACATCAATAAAAATACCAGTAAACAGCACATACTCACGCTGTCTTATTTTTATTTTATTTTAATTTATTCTTGTTACTTTATTTTTAAGTGGTGCCACGCTCCACAACATATTCGGGCGATTCAAAGGACACCCATGAAGCTGTAGTGCAAGTTTGTACAAGTACAATGAACTAACGAAAACAGTGGTCAGAAGCTATAGTAAATGACTGTATTATTCCATTCCTAGCATTGAGTTAATTATATATTTTGACCGAATTATGTGAATGTATATTGTTGGTAACCCACTAGCTAGGTGATTAAATTAGGAGTATCAAATTTAAACACGTTGAAAATGGTTCGCACGGTTTTTCTTGCGCCATGCTAC
This sequence comes from Triops longicaudatus, assembly GCA_022885665.1. Classification (NCBI taxonomy): domain Eukaryota; kingdom Metazoa; phylum Arthropoda; class Branchiopoda; order Notostraca; family Triopsidae; genus Triops; species Triops longicaudatus. The sequence goes on along the minus strand of JAGQDJ010000089.1, from coordinate 40,581 downwards.
GTTCACATCCAGGCTGCAAAAGCAATTTTCATTCTTGATTACCTCAGGAACAAGTTCCCGAAAATATCGTCGTTGTACTTGTACTAGTTAGGTGCCTTTTAGCTGTAAAACGTTCGAAGCTTGATAGATAGGAAATCCATTTCCGGACCTACCACGCCCCCAATTTCGACCCTGGTAACCATATTTCGGCCTTTTTTCTGTTTCTGACTCTCTTTCCTTTTTTTATGTTACCTTCACTAATTTTCGGACAAAGTCCAGGTAAGTCGATTGTAAGCAAACTTTTAAGATTCATTAGACGTGAAGAGAAAGAGCTTCTTTGGTGCAACCGAAGGGGATAGTTACCGCTCCACGTTGTGAGTTATTAGTAATTTACTAACTTTCACACACGCAGAACGTAAGATCTGAATTCCTAGATCGTTTGTGAAGAAAAAAATCTGTATAAATATCGTGCACGTTGGGCTAAAAAATCGTGACTTCCTTACTCTTACATGTTCTTTTGAAACCGAGTATTGGTGGGTGATTTGAAAACCAAATAAGTATCTACCCCATGGGGTCACTTGATACTCATCCTAGTCTCGTTCTGAACACTGAAAAGAGGAGCAGTTTCTCGTTTCAACTTTTAATACCAAGTTTAATCAAAAAGTCCAAAGGAAATGTATCGATGGAAATCACGAATAGCAGTTTGGAACGGCTGTCTTCCTCACCTTGAATTTAAACTCCCCCCTTTACAGTAATAGGAAAAAGTACACAAGAAACCGGCAAAAAGTTCGGAAAATCGATGAACCGTTGCCAATATACCTCATCTTGATTGGGAAAGAAAGAAAAAAAAGGTGCAGTCATACCTTTTACGCTTCTTTCCCATTGAAAGTCAGTGCGCGGGCCGTAAATACTTAGTCGAGAATATCCATTCTTCTTGTGATAGTTGGAAAAATCGATTTCCCCTTTTTGGCTCTATTCTTGTTATTGCCTCCGTTCCAAAGGTTTTTCACCAAAAACGGGGGGCTTTGCGGGGGGAAATGAGTTCGATTTGAAGAAAAAGACCGAACGACCCCTTGCTATTCATTGTTTGGTTATACCTGCTGCGAGCTTACGGCTTCGGTCAGCAGCGCTTCATCGGTTTCGGAAGACTTGCTGCCTCAAGTCAGTCGGTGTATGTATAAGCCACCAACCGCAGCCCTGTATCAGCCATGGGAGTAATTAACACCTGAGCCATGTGTTGCTCGCCCGCGTTTGCGGAAAGGGGAGAAAAAAGGGAAATAATATCGAAAACTTATTTTCCGACTGATTGGCTTTTCTGTGATGTCGTACAAGCCGCAATGATTAGACTCCCATAACTTGAGTTTCTGTGGCTTACCGCCAGCTCCAACCATGTTTTGTAACTGAACGGAGTTAAAAGGGGATCTCTTTCTGGAATCCGCCTCCTTTTTAAATGTGCAGCCAGTTTTTTCTAGTAATATTTGAACAAATGAATATTTTATGATCCATAACCACTTAGTATGATTTGACATAGCGTTTCGCTTTCCTATTGAAGACAAGCATTGGAGGTAGATTTATAATAGAAGTACCCGCCTACCGACATTTTTTGCGCGATTAGTCAACCTGTAAACTGCAGTTTTTAGAGGGAATGATTACCGTCCAATTGAAAAAAGGGAAATTATTTGCTCTTTTTTGTTCAAAAGATAATAAATGGACATTTAATTTTTTGAAGAGGTAGACGAATTCTTTTTTTGTGGAGTAAAAAGTCAAGCTTCGCCCATCCAAATTAAGGGGGAATACTATAACACCTCGTGGCTTAAACGATTAGTGAATGACGGAGAGGATAAAATTGCATCCTTAGTGAAGAAGCTGCCCATCGCTTTTTATTAAGAAAATTTATAGCTTTTGATTGAAAAAATACGATTGAAAATTGCGGAAGAGTAATGTTTTGCTCCTATAAGAGAAAAAATCCACTATTTAGTGATTTATCATCCCCCACATACTGTCAAGGAAGCCAACAATAGAAAGTTGGTGTTAGCGTACAAAGTTGAAGGATTTTATTTGCATTGTGATATGGAGAATTAGGATGTCCATCATTTACATACCGCCCCGTTTCACTATACGCCAAGCAATGGACCGGTACCCGCGCAATGATTGGAGCTTTTGCCAATAGGTATACTACTTATTTTTTGCATGCAATATTGCTAGGTTGTTGCAAAATTTAAACGATGATCTAACAGAACACACTAAAGGTATCTCACAGCCAAGCCTCGTTTAGTGCGACCTTCGCGGAGGCGTGACCCTTTTTATGCGGTTCCAGTCTACGACTGAAAATACCCTCAAAATTGAATACCATAAATACGGTTAACATTGGGTAAATGTACTAGTAAATACAATGTTGCACAATGCAAATTTTAGAGTCTGAGCACAGTGTAACATGAGCTTTGTAGTTCTTTTGCGTTGTGGAGTACAAAGACTGCTTTTGAGTACATTCATCATAATTTGAACGTCGTCATCCAGTAAAGACTGGAAGTGCGTATAAATTTCGAAGTGTCTTTGATGAAAGAGAAACTAGACCAAAATTATTCTTCAAATTGTGGTATAACCTTTCTGTTAAAATTGTAACAAATTACCCATACCAAAAGACTTAGCAGAAGGCTTGCGCAGGGAGTTCAATCTATGAAAAGAAATAGACTTCATGGGAACTGAATTTTACTGCAGTAGCAAGGTAATTATCCTGCTTAATTATAATACGTATCGTATAAGAATTTGCTCCCAGCTGTCAAGGATCATCAGTCGGAGGCACTCGAGGATCACTTATGTTGAACCTCACTTGAGAAATGCTAAAAATTTCATACTTTATAACATTTCACTGCCAGTTTCTGCAATTATAACAGTGAGTCTGGAGCCATTTTTAGTCGCCGTCAGTCAATATTGTCGCAAACCTGCGGTCGGCGTTGAGTATCAGGAAATTCTGTTTTCCAGACGCAAGAAGTGGATCCAAATATTTCGCTGAGAAATGCTTTGTGTGCATTCTAGCATAAAATGCAGAAAAACTTCATAAATAGCCAAAAAATTGAAATAAAATGCGAATTACACTTGACTAAAAAAGTAAAATAAATTCTTCTGAATTTCGTTATGACCGCGTTATCCCGCTATTTTATTCTCACCAAATTGCATATTCTTGGGATTGTTTTCATGTAACGGTATATACGCTTCCAATCAAGAGAGACATAGATAGACCTGTAAGTTCTAAAATTACATAAATACAGGGCCTGAACAAAACTGTTGTAGGCATATATTCTGACGTGGGATAAACAAAAATAAAAAGAGGAATATAACAAAAACAAACCAATAATATGTCGCAGGCTTGTAAACTTGGTACAAAAAAAACTTGCAAAAGCTACCCTCGATGACCTTTTCTCCATTCAGAAAGCGAAAAATACTAACTATGATACATTTGACTTCGTATATGTAAATTCTTTCTTTTTTTCCATGGATGACAGCCTCTAAGTGCCACTGTTTACTGTAACTGAGCTAGGAACAAATATTCGTAGCTCGCTTAAAAAGTATTTCTAAATTTGTATGCCTTTCAATGGACATGAATATCCATCGAATGACAAGCGCCCCCATACCGCCCACTACGTAAAGTTCAACGCCTACGTAAAAACTCAAAACGCCCACAAGTGGGCAATATCGCCCGTGTTGAAGACCGCTGAGCTAAAACGTTTCAGAATCTAAGCTCTACCTTTAAGCTTCCGTTTTTTTATTATTATTATAGTAATTAACTAACTGTGATATTGTGTGGTATATCACTTGCAAGTGCAGACTTTTGCTTTAGTCTACCTTAATTTTTTGTACACACTCTTCGTCCCTAGAGGGATGCAACGTTAAGTGAAGTACCTGAGCCTTCTTTTTATTTGACTCACGTCCTGAACGCGTACGCTAGCTTGGAGTCATTGCAGAAGTGAACTGCGTTGACCAGATATATAAAAAAAGGCTTCCAAGTTGGGGTCTTTCAAAACTTTTCGAATTTGCTTTCGACGGAAAAATAGTAGTCAATAAGAGTTATATAGCAAAAAGTGCGTGAGGACTTGTGGATTAGCTCCTATCATAAGAGTATGATTTAACATGTTTTTTATATTTTTAATTTGTGGCGGGTACTTTGGTAGAGTTCTCGATACTTGGGACATAAACAAGGAATTAATGTACCGTTCATTGAGATTTTTTTAATGACTGCAGTTTACGGACGCAATATTTCATTCTGGCTCTCCTGAGCGCACCCAACCATTATGATTTAGCGAATGGCAAAAATAAAAATAAAATTATTAACCAAGTTTTTTGCTACGCAAGCTATGACTATGTAACAAAGTCTGTGCAGGCTTGCCAAGAAAGAGAAATATGAAAGTTATCCCCTCCCCTTGTACAATACCCACAGTTTTTGCTGTGAGAGCAGGTGAAACATTTCGTGAAATTCCCCTTGCTCCAGCTGTCCACTATCCTCCCTGACAATGTCAAGGGGGGCCCTTGAAATATGCTCATTTGCATAGAACTCGGTCAATAAATTGAACCCTAAAACACAACCACAAACCAGCATTGTTGTGTACAGTATATTTTGAACTGGTGAAGCCCATTTGGGTGTAGTAACGTTTTGTACTGATACAAAGTCCATCTCCTGCTGCGAGTTTTCGCGCCGCAGATCGCGCCTGCCTCCTTCACCAGCTCCTGCTGCGAAAGATGGAGTCTCGGATTGTGTTGTGGTTAACTTAGGTTCTTTTTTTATTGTTCTACCCCAAGATAGGTAACTCTTTTTTTCATCCTCCCCTTCACCGCCCCCTCACCGTGGCTCTAAAACCCAAAGGTGGGTGGGGGAGTGTAAGAATTTAAGCATTTTTAGCCACAAAGTGGAATCGTCCTGTTTTTAAAACAAACGGTTTTTGATTTTATTACCGAATGCGACACGCGGTTTGAGGAGGGCTTTTATCCCACAATTTGTACTGAACAAGGCTTCGAGAGAACTTCCAAAGGGGCGGAATCCATGTGTGGTGTCCCATGATCTTAAAATTGGCATAGCCAAAGGTGGAGAGGTGCACGAGGGATCTCCTGCCGTGTTGCATAAGTGATGAAGCCACGCTGCGGGAAGTTTTGGCAGGCCAAAGGTGACTGGCTCAAAATCCACTCGACACGTTTTTCGACAGACAAAAACAAGCAAAAACATGAGCCATGCGAACCCTGATTTGCTTTTCCTGGTAGGAGGAAGAAATACATTCCATGAGGAAAAAAATAGAGATAAATTTGCTCAGAATCTACATTGCAAATAAATACCTCCCAAGTGAACGCTGTAGTATTAAAGCTTGAACTTGAAGATATCGCTGTATAGAAGATTTCTATTACGTTTTATCGTCGGCTTTTGCGCCTACGTCACGAAATTCCCATAAAAACGCGTGTAAGTCTGTCAAAAAAATTCTATTAATATTTAATGCGCGGGTCGCTTTTCCTCCTGTGCTCCTTTTGTGAGGGAATATTGCGAATATCATCCCCAAAACGTTTACATTTGATCCTTCGTCTTTTCACAGTAAGGTATTGAAATTTCACGGTTTATAAATACAAGCTCTCATAATAAAAAATACTTCGTAAGAAGGGCAAAAGCACCGATTTGAGTGTAGAAGATAAACTTTGAAATACCTGGGACTTAAAAAAAAAATATTGTAGGGGAGGGGGGGGGGGGTGAAGAGCGGCCTGGCAGAGAAGAGCGCAAAGAGCACAAACCCAACAGCGCTGTTGGAGTGATTGTTAAACCAGGATTGTATTGAAGGAAGCGGACCACCGATTGTCGTATAGCGGAACATCTGCCCTTTTACTGTATATCTAGCTTAAACATTTTCTTTTTGTCCCCCTCTTTGTCGCGTTTAAATAACAAGCGCGAGTCTCGGATATCTTGGGTCCACAGCGTTACAAAATGCATTTCACAGTTGAACAGTTTGCATTGAACTTTTCAAATTCAAGTAATTCAGTGGGCAAATGAGATCAGGCCAGAAGCCTTTATGATCAGATTGCTGCAACTTCTCGGTGTACTCACCTGAAAACATTCCTCGCTTAGCTAGGAAAGGAGGATCATTCCGAGGAATGTCTTAAATTTCCATGGATTGTTGACAAAGTGATGATCCGTTCAAATGCTTGATGCAAAGTGACAACTGTTGTGCCTCTTTAAGCTTGATTTTCTAGAGATTTGGATATTGGGCCTTCTGAAACATCAAACAGTTTATCCTATTCCTGCCAGCTCCAAGAATTAAATGCCATCTCGGCCAGGAAAGCGAGCGTTAAAAGGAGCAAGAAGGGGAAGAGTTCTCTCCACGCTTTATAAATTACTGTGGGCCGAAACGTGACACCTTTCTCGCCTCTTTCACTAGGCTCCAGGCTCTCGATGTTGCTACTCCCTAGGAATTTCGTTTTGTGTGTCGTCTGTGCGCATCACTGCTAAAGCAAAGCCAAAATCGTCGATGGTCAGCACCGTTAAAGCCAACGCGACGGCCAACAATCTATCTTATCTTTTTGGTGATACGAAAGGGGGACCCCGAGCCCTCCCAGACTTGAAAAGGTGAGAAAGAACTTTTTACCTGGTAGGTCATTTCAAGGAGTTCCTGAAGGCTTACGGCTGTGAACTATGCTTGTCACCATAAAACTGAAAAGATGAGGGAAAAGGCACAATGCAGTACTGTAGAGGTTCCCTTCATAGAGAAAGCTTGTCTAAGCTTTTGTCCAAGCCTTGCACTTCTATAAAAGAGTGTTGCCAAAACATGTCTTCCCACGCGCCTTTTCTCCCCCTTGCTTTTTTAATAGACTATTTCGCTAGCTTATGTATTATAACGCCCTAGCGACGCAAATACGAAAAGTGGGTGCAGAAATAGGAAAGCTATTAATGTTACGGCCATTTTGCCTCATCTTGAAAGTAGATTAAACTGGATTGAACCGTAAATAATTCTTACACAAACTCACAGTTTTAGACCCTTTTTGCTTAGCCCGAAGTACCCACTTGGTTCCTTCATACAAAGGTGGTTGAAAATGTGTCTACTCACTTAGCTGAACGAATATTACTTTAATGCTTCTGCACATTACAGTGTAGAACTTCTCGATTTTTTATTGCACCTTTTTACTCCAAACGTCACACAATTGGTATTTTTTTCCAACAATTCCAAAATTTCCAAAAATTTTTCCAACAATTTTCCAACAATTCCAAAAATAGTTTTTTCTACACTAATTATTACAACGGGCTTTTTATTCAAGTGAATATAATTCAACGCAAATGATAAGGAAGGACCAGGTTTTTGTCGAGTTTATGACAAAAGCAAGACTTTAAAAAAAAATACTCTGAACTGATTTTAAGGACGAATCCGGTCGTTAAGTGATACAGCAACAATCATAAACACGTTCTATATTTCTCAGTTAGTACTTGTGGTTTTTAATGGCCATGTTCACTTTAAAGCTTGTTAATTAGCTACCTCATCGTACTGCATTATGCAAATGCACAGGATAGGAAATGTTCCATGTGTGGATACCCACACGCAAATATACGTTAAGAATTCATAGTGCAAAATTAAATATGAGACTTATGATTGTAAAAGACGATCAGAGATCAGCACAAATTATTAAGTTTTTCGGTGTGGTTCTTTTTTTTTTTTTTTTTTTTTTTTTTTTTTTGACGGAGATTTATTTCAATGGGTAATTATTTAGCAACAGAGGTATATTTGTTTGGATTGATCTCCTAAACATTGAAAGAGTTTCTCGAGTCAGGCAAGTTCTGTATGGGCAATCAATTAATTCACATTTTGTATGGCTTGGCGTTGTTACAGGAAATCAAAAGCAAGAAATGTCAGATTAAACAAAACATACCGGAATGGCGTCTCACGAGAACATAATGCATAGAGCTTTCCGTGATCATATACCTGGCAAACACCGTGCCTCGAGTATATTTCGAAGTTTCCTACACGTACTGCGTGTAGCTCGATAGTACGGACATTGTTACATGTTACAGGAAGTGAACAGGGGTTTCGTCAGATTGAAGTGTACCGTTCGGATTTTCTGACTCATCGCCGGAGCTCATAGCATGTCAACGACGTCAAATATGTCGCTATTTATTTCGGCTTATCATATCTCGGAAACAGGCCAAAAAAAAAATAATAATAAAAAAATAAAATAAAAAAAATAAAAGAAAGTTAGGAAATATGATTTCCCAAGTTTGCTCGGTCAACTCGGATGTCAGCAATATCTTAGCCCAACATCCGAATTCCGTTCTGTGAACGCAAGTGTGTTAACATTGGTACCAGCAAGGTTCCATTTTTTTCTTTAAAAAAGTGGGCAGGGCCTCATTTCCTGTTTCGTCATTGACAGTTTACTTTAGAAAAAGTCAAATTTTCCCTGATCTGTCACATTGAGTAAAACATCCAAGGAAGGGGAAAAACTTCATTAGCCCTATTGTATCTTTTGGTGTGCGTCCTATTACAGTAGCACAGCTTAGTTAGTTGTCAACTCGGGAGCTAAACAATCCTAGAATCGGGGAGCTACCTTTTTGCGTGGTCATTTCCTATTTAGGGAGAAAAACTCGGAAAAAAGCAACCACAATGCGTTAATGTTGTCACGCTTGGTCAGTGCTTCACGCACAAAGTTTCTAGTTTTAGGCTTATCTACCTGTGGGCCTACCAACTTTGAATGAGGTCCTCCAAAAGGCCTGTAAGACATGACAAAGACAAACAATTGGAGAACTTGACAGCAGCTCCTAACTTTTTCCCTCTCGAATCACATTAAAAGGTGATTCTCGTCTCATTTCCTTCAAAGGAAACGGAAAAATTAGATGCCATTGCTGCTGAGTCATTAAGTTCAGTCTGAAAAGGGAGGAGGGGGGTTAGGGAACAGATGCATATTTGAGACACAAATATATACCAGGGTTACGGAAGTTTCTTGCTGTCGAACGAAATGGAGAAAAAAGACATGTGCACGTAATAGAGCGCCGGCGAACGGCAAAACATGAGTTAAAGCTCCTTGAAGGGAGAAAAACGGTGGGTTTCGTATTGACCAAACCCTCTGCATGCGTTCTTGTAATGGTTGTTGAACAGCTGAGGGTTGAAAGACAAAACTGATTAGTTTTAGAGACCTTTTCGGCCGCTTGGTACTAGTTCAGTACTTGAGCCGTTGCAAACGTACCGTACTGTACAGAACCTAACGCGTGTAAACATATAACCCCCCTGTTTTGGGCCGTAATATTGGCCTCGTTCCGGTCATTAAGCATAACTCATATTATACTTATGCTTGAAAAACAGAGAACATGACTCCCCTCCAATCCGTTTCGTCCAAGTACCCACGCTTAGGGGTGGTACCGTGAGCGTAAACTTGTAGTCGCTAAAAATAGTTTAAATTTCGTAAGCTGCTCTTTTAAGCGTACACTCGTTTAAGTCTGTTAAGTCTGGAGATTGTTTAGTTCTTAATAGAAAAATGTCTATCGTGTTACCTTTTGAAAGACGCCGCACCGATATACAGCTGAGTGCAATGCGAAGGTAATTTCTGACATGCTGAAATTTATTGTTGCCCATAAGTAAGCTGTGATCTAGGTAGAATGTTTCTTTGTTTCACTAAGATATTTCACTCTTTTGTGGTTAGATTGTGGTCAGTGTTTTGGTATAGTTTTCTTGCGTTTTAAAAATTGAAATTAAGCGATTCGTTAGGCGCTTTAGGGTGTCAACTTCGGTTAGGAAACCAACAAAGGAACTCCTTTAACTTTTGCTGGTAACCTAGTGAGTAAAGGGCCGAAAAAAAGAAGAAATGAAGAGCGTGCCGGACGAGGTAAAGTTACCCAGGCAAGTGGTTAGTGATGAGGGAAACGGAAAGTTGAGATCGGGGTAAAGGGAGAGCCACCCTCCTTTACGCTGATGACCTGAAAATCGCCCTTTGACCTAAGCGGCGCGGTAAAGCCTGAAAGCTAAGCTTGTCGGTATATATGCGTGGGAAAATATGCATACTTTCGCTACTTTACGGTGGTGAATCTCTTGGTGGTAGAGGTGGCTAGTTAGGGGGGGAGTAAAGAAATGGATTTCTGAAAAAGTCTTTTCTGTCAGCTAATAGAAAGTAGAACTAGAACACCAGAAAGGGCGAGAGAAAAAAAAAGGTCTCAATAACTTGGTTAATTAAGCCAACCTGCCATAAAGATCCTGTCTCAATTGCAGTTTAGGGCGTTGGTTAAAATTAAAGATTCGATTCGAGCTTCAGCGGCTAAAATGCAAGTGTGTGTATTCCTAAGTTTACCATACGAATGACCAGGAGGCCATACATGGGCGTGGCGAATCTGAATTAAATTTTCTGGAGTTCTCAATAACCCTGGTATGGGTAAAAGGGCGCGGTAGATTGGAAAAAAGGGTCTGAAGAGTGGGAAAAGGTGATATGGTATGGATATGTGCCTCCCCCCTACAACTTTTTTCTTTTCCTTTTTCCTCTTCAGACTTTTGACGTGTTCGACATTTTTGCCCGATTTTCCAAGTTGTCCAATTGATGACCCCCTCATGCGCCTCCGTAGCACACTAACAAGCACCCCGTCGAGTCTACCACCATTTTCTAGCCTTTTCTTCAACGATTTCCTACTACTACAATATTTTCTTTCAAAGCCAAGGGCTAAGCACCCCCTAAATACAGTAATGGCAGAATTGTTAAGGAATTTTCTCCCGTGACTGCACTGAACAAGCATTCGACGCAATTTCGTTAAAGCTAGAAATAATTCTAAAATTAACCCAGAGAGCGTAAGGTCTTCGTGCACTTTGTCAGGCTGCAGTTATTTTTATTTAAATCGACATCAAATTTCATTGCCACAAAATGACATGTATGTGAACTATTTCGTAGGAATTTTTTATTTTTTATTTTAAAACAGTTATCAGAAAATTTAAAACACAAATGAATGAAATTATCTCAAGGCCTAATTATGACTAAGCATGCCTTTTTACACCTCTTGAGTTCACGCTAGATTTCGTTCAAACCAACAATGAATTCCACTGCCTTACAAAAAGAGTTCGTGAAAACAAACTGTAAAATAAATGATTGTCTCTCGTCTTATTGTCCTAAAAATAAATTGAATAAAACACGACATTGTTGCTAGAAATGACAACATGTATGAACAAATAAAAATGTTAAATAACTGCACAGACAAAAATGCACAAGCATTGATTAACAACCAGTTTTGCGATCTTGTCAAGGAACTCAAGCGGACGTTTTAAATCTTGGCACGGCTCTTATACGGATAAATTTCAAGATTTTCTCCTTCCGTTTGCCAATTTGTAAAGGTGAGTTTTTTGTGCATACAGAGTATATTTTCTGGGGTGGGACGTTTCTTCCGCTTTCATGTTTGAGCATAAGTTCCTTTGTCATTCTTATATGTGCAAGCTGCGTTATGGCACTTTTCGTTCCGCTTCACGGTCAGAATTTTTTCGTCGGCTGAAACGCTTCTTTTTTCCGGCAAAAAAAGTAACTTCGCAGGTGTGTGAGCATTACAGGCTCTTTTACCTGCCGTGTATCCGTTCAGCGGATACCCATATCAACGGCATACCCATGTCCCTTATCCCAACTTTGATTTTCCAGTTATAAAGACTTATGATGGATTAGGGTAAACCAGACGACCATAATAATACGCCTTGAACATACAACTTTTCCCTTCGCTCAAGTTCACACAGACATCCCCAAGCCTATGGGAGTTCCAGACTTCGGGGATCCTAACTTTATGAAGGATCTTTGCGTTAACTTAAACCACTACTGCTGCTACTACATTAGCAAGGCGGGTTTGCGTTCCGTACGCACAAAAAAATACCAGATGTTGGTTTAAAATAAAACACTATATTCTAAAGCAATTTTCAAAGGTCTGTTTTTTGGGTTCTTCTTATTCTTCTTCAGCAGAAGCCAGAAGTTGCACCCCAAGGCGTGTAAATCCATCATTGTTAAGGAGCTGGGCTATGCAAATTAAGTTTGGTTCGATATGAGGGGGATAGCATTGTCCGAATATGGTTCAAATCGAGCGTGTTCCGCAGCTGTCTCTGGAGGTGGATGATAACTCCCAAATATGGTGAAGGTTGAAGAAGAATCTTAAGGGCACCAGAGTGACAATTTATTTAGATTAATTGAACAGAGTCTCATCAGAAATTCAAAGAAACATTGTTTGCTTGTTCTCTTAGAAAGCTGACTAGCGTTGCGTGTTAAGCATTCGGGGTAACTTGATGGAAGAGAAAAAACGAAAAGGGAAATGTTAGATGTTTTAAAGTGGAAAAAAGCTCGTATGTATGATTATTTCTTGGGGAAGGATGCCAAGTGTGAAATGGAAAACGGGAGAGTGAATTTTTGCTGGCCCTGAAGTGCTTGGGCCACCGAGTGTACGGCTTATTACTGTCAAAGCGAGGCGAAAACCAGTTATTGTCTAGATTCAGTTTCCTTCTTCGTTAGCCTTTTAACCCGTAAGTTGGCGAGCTTTGGAAGCTCAAAGCAACCCCCAGCGAGTGCAAGTGAGAATAAAGTGTGCCGTGCTTTCATGGAAGAATGCTGTTATATGCTCCGGTTTATAATTGGGAAAACAAAACCTCCATTTAATGTGACGGAACATTGAAATGAAAACTCCAAAGAGAAGTCGCGTTAGGTTGCCAACATATCTTCTTGTCTCTTTGCGGTTCGTCTGTCGTGTTATTCACCCGCAGGTTTTAAAGTAGAGTCTGGTTTTCTAGCACAAGAAGATAGATTAATATTGCTAGCCCGGACAAGTTAGAAAAAAAAGAACGTTTCTAACTCTAACCATGTAAGACCACGCTAGAATAAACCACTAGGTATAACTAGCTCCTTTTTTATCCAGGGAGATGAAAAGAAATGCAACACAGTATTGTCATACAGGCCAGAATGTCTGGGCTTAAGCCCCTTGGAATCGCTATGGCATTACTCGTTATATACGTGCTATTTAACTTACCATGTACACAAACCTTAATGTGTTATCCTCCAACTTTTCCTCCCGTCTTAAGCCGCACGCAAATGACGGTCATTTTTCATGGGAAAAAACGCAATAGAAGGTACGACACAAAAAGGGAGCTAAGCCAGAGAGAAAAAAGAAAGTCTGGAACTTTTCTGTAGCGGGTTTTCGTATTAAAACGGACATGCATGCTGTATGCAGCATTTTCTGTACAAAAGAGGCAAAAGAGTCGATCACGACTGGTGGAAAAACAGACCTTAAGTTGCCGTGCATATAATTTTGCATGTGTCACGGTGTAGGGTGTATGTCACGGACTAGCAAGTTTTGCTGGTTTTCTACCGGCGAACTCGTAACTTTTAAATACGTTTGCTGCATATCCTTGAGAAATCGAGACGAAAACATTGTAACAGCATAATAAAAACTTTTTACCAGCAGTATTCCAGCCAAAGATCCTTAAGCCAGTAAAACAAGACTAAAGTGTAACGCTATTGGTATTCATATTTACCTGCTTGAATGCGGAATTTACCTCGTATGGGAGCTTGTGGAGTTCATAATGATGATTGATCGCGTCACAAAAGTCCGGTTTTTAACTCCTTCGTGATTCCATGCTTGGATAGTTCCGTAACTTTATGGCGACTTGGAATTTATTAGTGAAGTTGTTAAGCTTTTGCGTTGTAAGCTCCTGGTGTTCTATAATGAAAGTTCCATTGTTGCAGGCAAATTGATGGGCCAAATTTCGCAGCCTTGCCTGATTGAGCAAAGCAAACTGCGGGTAGAAGTGTCTGAGGATTTTCTCAGTGTAACTAAACAACGTGAAGTTAAAGGACAATGCGCCATCTGGGTATTATTAACATTGGCATTAAGTCCAATAGAATTCAAATAATGTTCCTATATGTAGTCATTAATTACACCTGTCTCTGCAGCATGCGTCACTTTAATGGGCCAATGGTACAGAAACTTAGAAGTCAAATAATATCCGAAACATTTTTGTTTTAACAACCTTATTGATAGACTTCTGGGTTTGAGTGCGCTAATATTACTTGTTTATTGTGTATTACTGTTCTTATAATCAATTATTATGTAATTTAATGTAAATGAAGGTGTAATTTAATATAAATAAACTTATTACTTATAGCACTGTATTACTTTTATCACTGTGTATTACGTGTGTCACTGTGTTGCTTTTTATGCAGAGAAAAGCAAGAGATTGGCACAGTGTGTAATACATAGTACAACTCGATTATTATAATAAAGTAGTAGGATAAGAACTTCATCAGAGTCCCACAATAAGAGTCATGTACAACTCACTGCTGAGTATTTGCGGTACTCTCTGAAATTGCAGCTGATTTGCAAAGCTGCACATCGCTGTCCAATTTATTCGTTAACCATTGTTTCAGTATTGTAGGCATTTTCTGGCTTACGCAAGTATAGGCGACAGTTAAACATCTAGGGTAGCCAAGGGCATGCAAGTTGAGAGGAGTTAATTTGGGTCTGGAAAGGAAAATTGAGTCACGTTTAATAACGCTATCACCCATTTCGTAATATGAATACACTTTCCAGCCTCAACGTGGTATAAAGATCGCGGCTATGTCGAAATTCTACAGAGGCTTTTCTCACCCATATGAATCCGTAAATGGAGGTTACTAGAATCGAATGGCTAACTGAAGCGCACATTTTATGAGTTCTGTTTCCGTAAAGCAAACTTCTAAACCTCCCCGTAACTTTAACTACACTTTTAATAGCATTGTTAAAGAGTACCGAAGGCTACGTTGTTCCGTTTACGCGAGTGTCAACTGCAAGCGTCATAACTGTTAAGTACCCGTTGTGTCTAATTAACTAACATCGTTTTAGTTTCGCTTTTATGGTGTTGTGTCCGTCAACATAGTACATTTTCATGCTATGGAGGCAAAATTCTGTTTCGCAAAGCCTTCTAATTAGCCAGCGGAGCATTCAGGAGTGATGTAAAGGCTCGCAACATGATATGAGGCCAATAACTTGGCCTGTCATAGACTTTCAGCTCCGCGTGCCAGAAGATATCGCAAGTGTGAAGCACCCAACTTCCCATCTGTCAAGGTCCTTAGAAAAAAAGGGACTCTTCATTCTTGCTATCCTGCTTTTTTGCTGTTATTCAAGAAGCTAGCATAGTCAAAACACTTTTTTCTCTTCTACTGCGTTCATTTTTAGAGGCTGTTTAAGCCCCTTTAAAGAAAGGTTAGCTATTTCTTTATCTTTGTGTCCTCTGCAATCTCTTCAGGCAAGAAAACCACACGCGTGAGAACTGCCATCAAACTGTGGTTGGTATAACCTCTACCGAGAGAGAAAAAAGCTTCCATTACAATCTTGGCTAAACTACTGCACAGTAAAAGTCACAATGTCCACGAACGGCGATTATACTGTCCTATGCTATTAGAAGGAGCAAGACAGAACCCCCCGGTAGTTAAAGCGAAGTAATACAATGGCAACAGTTGCTTGACTCGACTTCTTGGATCAGTTTGGCCTCCACTGTGGCCCTTGATTGAATTAGCTCCACCAAACCCCCCATCTTGCTCCCTCGAAAAACTATCATTCCGCCAGTTCTATTACTACCGTAAGACCTAATTAAGGTCACCGACGAGGAAGAGCCAATACGAGTGAAGGTTTCAGGGCACAGAATGAACAACAATGTTAAAGGAGGGGAATACACAGGCATCTTGTTATGTGTGCGTACACATATACACAACGTATGCCATTCAATTACCCATAAACACGGCCCTTTTCCTTGTAATACCCGTAGGGCGCGCTTTAACGATGGCGAAACCTGTGTTGTGTTGCGACTTTAATTCTCGATTTTCCCCCTCCCATCTCTCTTCAAACCAACTCCCAATTCTGCTCCCCCTTTCAGCCCTTTATGCGAGGTTAATGAGAAGTTCCCACAAACTTGAGTGGGAAATTAATTGGCTTTCTTGAACTTGGTTTTGAAGTTGGAGGTTAGAGGGAACTTGCGGTACGGGGAAAAATCTCCTCAGCTGCAGCCACTGTATGTCGAAGAACCTTACAGTGTACCGTACAGAAGAAAACGCTTCTTTTTATTGGCAATTTTTGATAACGATCCAAGGCCAAAACGGTTGCTGGTATTAGAGAAACGGCTGCTCCTCTGTGTAATCATGCGTAAGTGCTTATGTGCTAAGAGTTTTACGACGTTCGGTTTTTATCTGATCCATTTGGCTAATTTGGAGCTGCGAAGTCGTAAGGATGAAGGCTATAGACAAGGCAGAGTATTTCACACATGGACACGGTGTGTTTAGCAGTCATCCATTATTCTTGCAAGTGGGCTTGTCTGACGCCGGCATCAAGGGAAAGATATTTCGACGTGTTCTCAAGTAAACTTTAATGGCTATCAACCCATGTCGGTCTCCGCTCTTAAAAACTGGCTATGTCTTCTTCAGCTACTTGCTGACTCCGCTCCAGTCCAGAACGCATGCAGAGTCTTGTTGGCACAGCCGTCAGATATACTGGACCATAAAAACGCTACACACAAACATGGCCAAGTAGACTTAGGCTTGATTAGATTTAGGCTGCTTGGTGGTATGCTGCGAGAATCCTTGTTAATTAGACTTTCAAATGACGGTGGTTGTTATTTTTGTCTTCTGGTCCTTGTAATGCTATGGAGGACTTTGCGTGCTCTTGTCTCACATTTTAGTCGTCCACGTCGGACCATACCGAGTTTCATCCATCAGTGGAACAAGGCAACTCGATGCGAGTATAGGTAAGCAACGGAGAAAGAGAGAGAAAGAAAAAAAATAAATTCAGTAAATCATAAGAAAAACTTTGGCTTACCTTCACGTTCTTTTCTTTGTCTTACAATCAAAATGGCTTTAAATTATTTTGCATTTTACGGGCTCACAAATTACTAAAAGCAAGCCTCAGGTTTTCGCAGTATAGTATTTGGGAAACGGATACTATAATAAATAAATTTGCAGTAAATTCATTGAATTATAGACCAAGCAAAGTGATTCTACAAGCTTATTTATAAGGGTGCTTTTAGCTACAAGATAGCTGTAATCATCCAGGCACTCTTGTGTGTTACATTTCGTATTAGCTTCCAAGTCACAAATCATAAAGTCATGGCTTTTCTTCGTAGAGTTTGAATCGTCATGAATAAATCACCGTTTAAAGTTTAATATGTACCTAAAAGTTGTAATTTAAAATCCCACCGTAAAGTGCTATAAACTGTACGAGCCGTATTACAAGAATTGGCTCATTATAGCAGCGAATGTTGAAGAGGGGATCTGATCAATAATTAAGAAACTGGAACCATGAAGTGAAAGTCGTGCAGACAATGCTCACACTGCGTAACATATACAGAATAACTATACCTCTCGAATTAAATCATAAGAAAGCTTACTCACAAAATGCCAAGAATAACCTGAATTAAGGGATAGCTTATGACTGGCGAAGCAGCTTTTATCTGATCTATTAGTAACTCACAAGCACTTGGTTTAGCTGACGAAGAACGATCAACCGGGCTAGAACTAAGTCATGATCAAGCTGTTGTAGCGAAAAATTCGATTTATATGTAGGTGATTGTTCCTAGCCACGAATTATAATATTAACTTAAATTATATCCTCAGTTAATTTAGAATATCCTCAATGTTCCTACCTCAAACCAATGTCTGCTGAATAAAATATACGTATAATTAACCGTACTGAGTTTGTGCTTCCTTTCCATTACATGACTAGTTGCTCCTACGCGGAACAATCCCTACAGATTCTCCTAAAATGCATTTTCCACACAATTGGATAATCAGATTTAGCAATCAGCCTAGTCCTACTACTATAGTTTAAGATTATGTTACTTTTCGGCAATGAGGTGGAAGAAAAGTAAATTAAACATCCACCCAACAAATAATGAAAATAATTTCCTGTTGTTACGAATGAGACTTAGGCGACGTGATTTTCGTAAAAACAAGTGGCTTCTGGAAAAAGTTCGTATTTTTCTGGCTTTTTAATGGACACTCCAAAAAACTCGTTATAACAGACACCCATGGAGACAGACAATTTTGTCACTCGTAGCTGAGGGTCCATAATAGCCAAATATTGGCTTAAATACCTTTCTGGATCATGTGGAGTTTGTATATAATAGCTCGTGTCAGATAAAGCGAAATCTTGCTACACTATATAAGTCCACTTACTGATCCATACACCGTATCTCCAGTATCTGCCTCAGTGCCGGCCAACCGCGTGACCTGGGATAAAGGAGCGAGGTTCAATTCGAGGACAAAGTCTCGGTTAAATTGACGACACACGTGAAAATAAGTGTGCAATAAATTTGAAAACAGTTAAGAGCAAGCACTTAATACTAGACTATCGAGGAAAATCTCAAATAAATGTGTAGAAAATTTTTATTAAACGATTTAATACTGCTTTCACAGGAGTAGTTCGACAAGTCCGTCTAACCATTTGAACCCAAATAAACAACATGACATGCTGATTTTGACTTGTACAGCTAAAACTCCCCTCGTAATAAATATGTTGTGTTGTTCCACAGGATAAACAGTAGGTACAATTTCATAATAGAAATTACACAACTCCAACCAGAAGCAGGATAGACAACAGGTTCGGTCCATATGAAGTTAATTCCCAATTTATTATACTGGTTTGATATCGAAAAAGGCTATTGGTTTCAATGCTTGGATTCATTCGTATAACTTGTCTAGCTGGTGCCAGAGAACCGGGGCCTTGTCCGCATCCCGTTGAGACAAACAGCGCTTGTAAAGTATGGGGCAATCTAAAGAGATGCACGCCAAACCTTGCGGGGAGGCTCTGCCCGCGCAATAACCGCACACCTGTATAATAATAATAAAAGCGATACGGTAACAAGGTTTGTCCATTACAAAGAAGGGGAATTTAAAGCCCTAACGGAAACACCAAGAAGGGTTGTTTTTTTTCTGAGGTGTGTATACATATATATACTGTAAATTTAATGAAATACGAACAAAAGCTTCCTCGAGACGTTAAATACAGATTCGTTGTACCTGGATCATATCAACGTACGTCTTTTCCCATAGACGGGCTTTATAGGCCAATAAAGCAGCAGCTTGTGGCAAATGCTTGGAACATTGGTCGCAAAGACCTTCATGGCGTGTACCACGCGGTTGCTGATCGCATAATAGACAATTCAATGTGACGAAGTATTGGGAAATGGTGAAGCCACGCTTCTTAGTTCCCACATTCCCCTCGCCTGAGATCTCAACTGGATTCCAGTTGGAGGCTGGCTTGACCATACGAGGCAACGCTGAATACCTGCAATGTAATATAGGAAAATTTTGCAACATATGCCAACCAACTTGTTGCCTTCGACAAAACTTGTTCTCCCCACACAAACACCATCTTTCAAACTGTACACATGAACGAAGCTGAACTTGCTCTCCTCGAACTTTCAACTCTCACACGAATTTCTGATCTTAAGTGCCATGTGCACTCTCCAAAATTTATTCAACTAAGCCGTTTCCTCAACTTGTAGGAAATTCAAGGTCTCGGTATACTACCTTTTACTTTCTTTTGTCTTTTAGTTATTTATTTTTACTTCTAACAAGTTGCAGCAAGTTTATATTTGGAAATTCGCTATAAAAGAAAAATGAAAGGAACCGTGAAACAATCGGGAGATTCTTACCACGAAGCTACGTCGACGCCAAGAAGACCCAAACAACGTTGAAGTGGCGGAATTATGGCTCGGGTGATGTAATAATGGGAGTTCAGGCGCAGACTTGGATCGTTTAATAATTCAGCAGGTTGCTTGACTAATTGGATTAAGGGCAGGCCCGGTGAACCGTACACTATAACATAAGGAACGCGCTGCCCTGCACGAAAATCCGCTCTTCGATCCGACTGAAGTAATTTCCTTGGAGAAGAGTAAATATAGTTCGTGTTTTTTCCCTCTAAAAAGCGTACTTGCTAATTTCTAGGGCTGGTACACAAGCGCCTGGACGGTATCCTTGGGGTCCGCGATATTCTTTCGCAAACGTAAAATCTTGTATCGAAACTCGGCCTTGTAATATTTTTGTAAATTGGCGCTGAACATAACTTTTGACAGACGACATGTTGTAAGTCTCGAAGAGTATCCTTAGTGATTTTTCCAGCATCTTTTCCACACAAACGAATAAACAGAACTGGTTTTAATTTTTATCTTAGGCGCATTTACTCTTATTTTTCGTTGTTATTTTTTATTTTCACTTATTTATAGCATGCTTACCTTTACTACAGCAGGACAGCCATCACGCCGGACAGTTTCGATACCTTTGGCATCGTACACGGGATCTTTTTGATCAGGAGTTTCGTAAGAATAACCCACATAACGTTTCTTTGTCTAAAATAAAACACAAAGGAAGACAGACTCAAGTTTCCGTAAGAACAAACCCCTCTTTTACAAGTTTTTGTAATATTCAAGAGTCTTAGCTATCTAAATAATGTTTTGTCTCATATAACATCATTTTTCATTAAGTTTCTCTCGTTTTTTTTCCATTTCCTGTACGAGTTTCATTTTCTGTGCGGTCAAAATCCCGCGTTGGTTGATTAATGAAAAGCGCTTGAGTGTGTGTCCTGTCATTGGTGTTGGAAACAGCACTATGGACAGAGGGATAGTTTCCACAACATACAAAAAGTACATTAATTATTGACAAGCGTCAAATCTGATGGGAATCTTCCAAAACGCCACAAAGGAATCAAATTTCTTTTAGGGGTGTGCCAACATCCTTCCCAAGGAAATGAAAAGTACTGTGCCGTACTTACTTGGAGAATGCAAGGCTGATAAACTTTCTCAAATTTGAGTTTAACGGGCTTGGGATTGGTTTTCGTGACAGCGTCAGCAATTTCGGCTCCGACGGTAAACGCTTCCGCTCGACTTTTGCCCGGTACCAGAACAAACATGGAATCGGTGTCTCCGTAAACTACTCGAGCTCCCCATTGCGGATTGCTTTCCACTAATTTGATAGCGCGTTCTAATGTTTCACGACCTTTGCTTACTACACTGTCTCCTACCTTTACACAAAACAAACATAAATTTGTTACCATCTTTTTCTTTAATCAAAAATTTTATTTATTTTTTTTCACTCAAAAAAATAACTTATTTTTTATTTCACAAGAATTGTACACTTCAGTGTTCAAACGATTCATAGAAATATCTCTGATAGTTAAAAAGTCTGAAATTTGCTTTTTAGCCACATTTTTATCCAAAATATGTTTTTCTTTATTTGATTCTATGTTCGCAAGTCAGCAACCCACGACTTTCGAAAGTCTAATGGTAGATATATTTTTTTACACTAAGCTACGCCTTACGTATTACGTTATTCTGCAAGTAGGCTTCTTATAGGGAGTAGAAGAAAAATAAATAAAGACATTTCACTAACCTCCACACATGGCATGCGCCCTGAAAAGTTGGCAGACGTGTAGCCATAAGTGACATTGGCAATTAACTTCAGGCCTAATTGTCTTGCATCCAACACGCGTTGAAGCAGTTTGTCGTCCTTGTATATTTTCATGGATCGTTTTACCTAATAGGGCCACGAAAATGGAGGAAAATGAAAGCAACGTGAATGAATAACTGGAGTAACGACAGGAGAGGAGCGTGGCTGTACTAACACTTAACTTACCATCAATCGCGTATCTAAAATCTCTTCTAACATGCGGGGTAAAATGCCTCTACGGACGGACGATTTGACAAAAACAGCCCCTGCTGGGGAAATATTGACTTGGTTCTGCAACGCAGCTACCACTTCAGGCGGAACGAACAACTGAGTACATCCAAACTCGAACGGTGTTGTCCTATTAATTAAGGAAAAAGGAAAGTTACGAGGTTTAATTTTTGTGACAAAAGTTTTGTAACTAGCTGGCTATGACGAACATAACCCGACATTAAACAAACCAAAAGTGAAATTACTTTCCGAGTTGTGATGTGCGCCCCAGACAAGTTGAAAAACAGTAATTATAGGCGATAATGATGGAAGGATAGAGTGATTGGAAATCTAGGACTAAAACCGGATCGGTATAGAATTTCGACTCAGGTTCCATAATTAAAGGCAGATACTCGGGCGCTTTCATCTTGGCTCGTTGTTGTATGCTGGGCGAAACGGGGATGAAGTTGAGGGGTTTAGCTAATCTTAGCATCATGGATTCCACGCGCCACTGCGTTCAAAAGAAGGAGTGTTGAGAACAATCAGAGGAAGTTTACAGGAAATCGCTTCAACTCGTAAAGAGCTTTCCCTACCTGCGAACCGCGAGTTAGAACTTCATAAAACTGAATCCCGAAAAGTCGAGCTAATTCGCTAGTACGTCCAATCAAGTCTAACTGTTCTACAATCTTGATTGATCCCAGCACTCGAGCCATGTAATGTTCGACCAGTCGCCACCTGAAAATGCAAATCACGTAACGGGCATAAGGATATTGGTAAAAAGAATCTCATAATAGTGTTGCTGGGAGGCGCAACACTTAAGCTGTAGGTATAATATCGCAAGCTCCAATTATACATATACTAGAGCAGACACGTGAGATCAAGCTTGAGATCCCTGGAAACCATAAATCAACAAGACAGAAAAAACGCTGGCACGAAAACGTTGGATAAATATGGTAACGAAGGCGCAAAATAAGTAGACTTGATTTTATAACGACTTAATATAACTACTATTGCCAAAAATTTTAAAGAAAAAGATTAGTCACTACGAGCGAAACTTATCTTGTGTCACACACTTGAACAAAACATTTGTGAAAATCACGCCGGTATTCTACTTGGGTCTGTACCATGTGTCATGAATTTTCGGTGGTGTGACATAAGCACGTATTCCTTTTATGTATAAGTGCAATTCAGTACAAAAACAAAAGCAATGCGTTCCATAATAATAAATAAAAATAAAATATAATAATAATAATAAAAATAAAACTATACTTTTAAAAAATAAATGACAAATTTATGGTTAAAAATATAATTCTACACTTTTGTATGTTAATAAAAGAATACCAGGGAAACTGTGAGTTCGAGAAAAATTATAATTTGAAATATCAAGCTGACGAACTGCAGTCATGGGAGCCGTGAAAGATGCAAGCCTAAGACAATGAACAAAACTTACACGTGGAGAAGTTTTACTTGAGAAAAGAACAAAGAGTACACGAGAAAACAATATGAATCTGATATTGCTACCTTACTAGAAAGAGTTCTATTGTTTTCCACCGTTATGTTTCTTACAATTACTAGAGCTTAGTCAAAACTTCTTCAACTAACGAACATAGATTCACACTATAGTTTAATTACATCTAATTTAATTTTGCATTTTAGTGTTGCGTAAGTGAATAACAAATGATAACTTCACATGCCCTTAGCATTTTCTAAGACGATAAATTTGTGATTGAAAACAGTGCCTAGCATCCTTGTTTCTTAGGGCTCCGGTACACACAATTCCTTTATGGGAAAACAAAATGGGAAATTGTCAGGCATCATACGGTAAAAACGGTTAAAAAATCAAAGAAACCGTTTTGGCAGTAATAATGACATTAGAAATAGCTACTGCACTAACTTGGACTTTTCTTAAATTAAGCAATGATTAAATTCGTAAGCTAGGGTTGAATTTTTGCTATTTTAATTTTACAGGAAATGGAAATAGGGCAAACATGTGCAGTAAACCTGATTTTTTTTTTATGTAAAGCAGGAACAAAATGAAAACGGCGAGGCGGATTTTGTGATATTACGATTGAAATTTAAAGATTCCAAGTCCGTACCGTGATGTAATTCAATCCAAGATTTCTATTTGACTACTCCCCCCCCCCCCCCCGTTAATCATTGCAACAGACCTACCCTCAATGGAAGACGCGACTTTCCCATTTTTATCGGAAAAGTCCTGGGTCTTGTGTATACCGGTGCTTTAAATAAAACACCGTCTCCAGAACTGGATGGTATTCTTAAAGAATATCGAAGGAAACCTTCGTTATTTTCTGTCATGGGGTGGCCTACCCACTTTCATTAAATTGTCCACAAGAGACGATGACTTCAATGAAGAAAGAAAAGACCGTACCGATGAAGATGTGTGCTCGAAGCCCACCATTCCGTAAGAGTCTGATACGAGTAGAGAGGAATGCGCTGGTGTAGGATATGGTATGCCATATTTTCGAAAGTGTAGCTCGTGAGAGCCACTTCAGAGCGCAGTAAACGCCACAAGTTGAGGACAATGCGCCCCACGAGGGCCAAATCAGAGTTCTTTTCCGCAAAGTAGCCCATGGCGTCGTTCTTATGATCCGCGGCTCCGGCAGCGTAGTGCTCTTCCTGATGGTCGCGCTCCAATCGAGCTGTTTCGGGCAGTCGCCCTAACTCGGTTTTCAGATTCATTCCCAATTGAGTCCCCCGTTGCAGTAGATAGCCCCATGAATGCATCTCAATTTCGTAGCCCAACAAAATGTCAGGGTCCCAGGCCTTCACCAGCTCAATCACGGCGCGCAGTAACGTTGATTCACTTTCAACGCATTTCACGTTCAAATTCTCCACGCCTGACCGTCTCAAGAGGTCTTTACGAGTCACAATGCCTTCCACGTCCACCATTATCACTCCTACATCCAAACATAAAACCTGATTATATTACTGGACAAAAACGTTTGCTCTAACAAACAGTCGACTTTCAACATATTTAACGCAGTATAGCTTGACCACAGATTTCCTAGGAAAACAGAAATTCTAGAAAATCCCATAGTTTTTTTTTCTGCAAAAATCGGAAATTTAATAGAAATTTGCTTTCCCCTAGAAATCCGTACTTACATTATACTATTTTAATTCAACAAGATTAAGCCCTTATTAAAAATCCTATTAAGTCATACAATGCTAATTCCAATAAGTTTTCTTCAGACATCACAAACTTAAACAGTATGAAATACAATTTTAGAAAGCTTAATTTTCTCGTGATACGAAAGAATCCAACAATAGTCCTAAGGTGATATATTATTACACAAGAATGAAAAACGGCACAAACTATCAGTGAACCCGGTTACTCTGTCTGACTGCTTGCCTCCATTTCCACCCGGGCGAAGATAATTTTTCGCGTCAGGGAAGTTCGTTCTGAACTTTTTTTTCAAAAATGCGTCCTTCACACGAACCGCAATTCCACTCTGTGACAAATTGCGGAGGAAAAAATTTAAAAATTGCAATGCCATAACTCTTTGAGTCCCTTGTTACCAGAACATCTTTCTCTAGTGGAAAGGTCTTTAAACAGCTTTTGATGATGTCACGTAACCTTGTCGAACTTTTATAATTTCAAGTACCGTGAAGCTAAGAAGGTAACGGAAATTACATTTCTTGAGAACAGCACTCTAGAAACTATACTGTGGCACCGTATTCTACACGCGTGTCAATTTCCTGTTCACGAGATAGAAGCGAGCATTATAGGGTTGTGTTACCTGAGTATTGCCGGGGAGTTGTGGCATTCATTTCCACGTCGTTGATAATGGTGTAAAAAACGGCTTCAATGCTATCAAATTCCGGGTCAGGTCTAAGTTCTCCACGCGTACTGACATGCAACTCCATGTCCATGACTGTCAAATGCTGATGCTGAAACACACACAAAAAAAAGACAAAAAATTCTTTCTTGTCCAAAAGTCTAATCGGCGAAAAAGAAAATGACACCTAATTACAGATTTCTTTCCTTCACTTCCTCTAAGCTTTTCGCCACACTACTTAACCTTGCCCCCGAAAAAAAAATAATAATAATAAAAAACCAGGTTTTCTTGTTCTTTTATCTTGTTAACTCCACCTTTCTTCTTCAATTTTTTACCCCACGATTTTTTTACGAGCTCAACAAGTTTCACCCAAACAATAAACTGGTGCTCAAAAAATACATTTGGTACGGTTTCTCAAAGTATTTTTAATAGTTTTCATTCTTCTACATGAATGTGGGAGGATTCGTGGGTGGTGCTTCAAATCCGATAAAAGTCCAATGCTCTATTATTACTAAAAATCAAAATAAGGGACTTTGCTCTTCTACGAAAAGATCTTTCATTACCGAGGACAAAGAATAAGCGTGACTTCCTTTCTACCTTTATTGTCTCGACCTTCTCTACCCCCTTCCTCCCTAACGAAAACAAATTCCAAAATGCAAATAACACAGGTTGACTTACATCGTGAAGCGCTTTGGCATCTTGAAAATTCTGCAACGTGACTTTGAAACCCAAAGTATTGTTCAGAGACGGTCCTTCTAATTGCGAAGACCCCAGCAATAACGCTTGACGCCTTTGTTGCGGAGTTCGTAACACGCTAGGCGTGATGAAAGGATTGCTGATGCTACACCTTTTCGGTTCTTCTTTCACTTCGCTAGAAGATTCAGATGATACCACACTTGCGGTATCCCAAGATATTCTCCGACGTTTTTTCACACCCCTCTGACTCAAAAGGGGCGATTTGTCTTGCGGTGAATCTTTGCTACCTAAACTTAAAATACTACGCCGTCTGCCTTGCGAAACACCCGGTACTGGCGTACTTTGGTTCAACGGCCTTTCAACAGGCATTGGCTTAACATCTTGCACAGATTTTACATTCCTCGCCGGAGATTTTACCACAGGTTTAAGCTCAGGTTTGGGAACTTTAGGCAGTAGACTCGCTTGGATGCTCTCGAAGCTAGGTGGCGGTAGTAGTGGCGTCATGATGACTGGCCGTACCGGAGGCTGTACTACAAACTGTGCCATATCTTGCGCTAATGAGGTACTTAGCTGGTCCCAGCTACACACATTGCGTTTTTTTATGGATTCAAGCGTTTCGTCCGGAAATGTGGATTGAAACGGCTCAAGAGATTCCACTTTCACGCTAGCAACGGCTGACCGGTTTGTGGTGATTTTCGGCTCATCGTTAGGATCGCCCCAATACGCTTGTACTGGAAGAACACTGGGTAACCCGTACGTTTCCAGCGTTGCTAGGACTCTATCGAAACTAGGCGGTAACACTGCGTATTCTAACCACGTAGGAGCGGTAACTCCAAGTGGTTCTGCTTTACGTGTATTCTTGAATTCTGTACAATACTGCGACGATTTCGTGTCGGGACTTGAGTTTCCTACAGCTGAGGAATTCTCAAGTACAGCTTTTTGCATTCGCAACGTACTCGGTACTGATCTAGTATGAGAGGCTGAACTCACAGCGAGTACGGAGCTAGAACTATGGGTTGAACAAGCACTAAGTGGTGTACAAACGTCATCAACAATTCTTTGGTCAAGTACTGAACTCGGATTATGCATTATACATGGTTCGTGTACTAGTTCTGGCTCACGTGTTGTACTTGCAGCAAATTCTGAACTTTGGTTGCGTAACGAACATGATTCAGATACTAGGTCGGGTTCACGTGTTGTACTAGCGGCAAGTACTGGGTTCGGATCACGAACTGGGGTTGAGTCACGTGACGAATCCGAGTCTTTAAGTCCAACAGCCTCATTTACAGCACCTGTGGACTGTACTTCGCATATTTTCGGCACAGAGTCCGTATTTTCTTCACATTGCAGTACACCTTGGGAATTCGACGTTGGTAGTAATTTTGTTATATCTGCAGTAGTAGAAATTTGCTCGCTGATCGGTGCAGACAAGCTGCGATTATTGTCTGTCAAACACAGGGTAACATCTTGCCCTAATGGAGGAATATTAACCGACAATCTTCTGGTAAACTTTACGCTTGAGCTGCATTGCAATGAACGTAGTGCGTAATAGAGTTTTACGCCGGTTTGTAATTCATACAGGCCCATTTCTTCAACCAACGGCCTGAGAACAACACGTAGCTTCGCACATTTCAGGGCGCTACGATAATTTCGTGTGTTTTTTCCACATGTGAGACTAGAGTTAGCGTTTTTAGTAGATTCCGATAGAGTTTGATTCGGTTCAATCATTGGCTTGGATGCAAACTCTCCAGATTCGCAATGATTTGGGGATTCACCTCGGGTCAAGGGTGAAATGGAATTTGCTAAAGGAAGGTCGGGAGTTCTAGTGCCTGGGAACATATCTTCATCAGACGAGGGGATTTTTGGCGGAACTTCGTGCGAATGTGCGTTTTTCGTTTCATCAGGTTTGACTGATGGTTCATTGTTAGGCTTTACATTGGTACCCTGGGAGGGCTTTACTTCAGAGCGTTTTCTCCCTGGCCGAAACGTGACTTCCAACGGCGTGTAGTTTTTCTTCTTAGGGGACGCTCGTCTCAGTTTTGTTAACTTCTTCGGGCTTTTTCGTAAAGCTTCCTGCCGTGGGCCGCTCTCTTCATCAGACGAGGAAGTATCATACGCGCCGTCAAGGTTTGGAAACTGGAATTCCGACGATGATGAACAGCCTCCAATAGTAACTTCGGAATCAGAACTGGGGTAAAACAAGGGTTCGCTATTTTCTGGAGAAGGAGCGGCACTAATGGAATCAAGGGGTTCTTCAGGTTTGGCCTGTTGATCAGATTCCGTCTTTTCTTCTTCAGTTGCCCAATGAGTTTGGGTCATTTCTAACGTTTGACGCTCGCCGTCACTTTCTTCACTGTCCGAGTTTCGTAATGCTTTACGACTTGTTTGAGAACCTTGCGTTAACGATAAGGACGTCTCCCTTAGCGTGGTTTCCCCTTCTTGGTCTGCAGCTAAAGCTTCCAAGACGTCCAAAAGCTCTTGATCTTCCTCGTTAACTAAAAACACAAAAGGCAAGAAAAATGGCGATTAATAGGGAATACAGTGCAAGTTATGTTTAGAAATTTCCTGGGAGAGAGACACGCACAAAGAAGTACGAGGTAACGATTCTCATTAATCCACTATGTTAAACGTACACCCAAAGACTATAATTTCTTACTGGATGTAAGAGAAAGAACAAACAATTATACAATGGGCTGTGTTAAATTGGCCATTATTTCCAAGCTCCTGGCACTAACACAGTACCCAGAGCCTTAAACGTGTTGTCAAATAAAACAAAGCTTAGCAAACCGCTTTAAGCACAATTTTCCGTCCATGATGTGAAAGCTAATAGTAACAGAAGGGAACAAAAATATATATCTTACAACTTTGGATACTGGTCTGGCTCTTTAGTTTAGGGGAAAAATCAAGTCGTTTTCTAGAAGACGTATCAAGCGAGTCTGTTTCAGTCGCCATAAGAACGTATGATGCCGGTAAAGCAGGTGCATCTTCGGGTGTTTCGACGGCTAATGTGGAATCTAGCTGCGAGTTAACTTCGGTAACCGTAACAGACAAGTCCACCTAAGACATCAGTTTTTACATTTGCATCCAGAAAAGCTTGCAAAATTTTTTTACCGGTTTTATGTCCAATAAACGTGCCTTAAGCCGCTGTAGGTAAAACAATTCACTGTCTGTGGATTTCAAGTTGAACCTGTCTTGAGACGAGGGAGCAGTTAACGGCTCATCGAGGCCCTTTTGCTTTCTACGTTGATTCTCATCATCCCAAATGGAAATTAAGCCCGGATTCATCAATACACCTTCTACACAAATGCGATGAAACGAAGCGCGTGAGAAGTGATAAGCAGGAAGGTAATAAAAGGTACCCTGGATTTCGTAACGGTTGAGGATATCCCCAGCAACTGCATCGATCTCTAATTGACAAGAGCTTTTGGCTTCGATAAACGAGGGTAGGACCATACTAGATGGGATGTTAGCAGCCGTCCAGAGTTTCGGCTTGCTGCTGTTATCATGGAATAGATCTTCTTCCACAAAAATTCCTGTTAAAAATTTAATGGTGATAAACGTAATAGGAAAAGATTTTAGACACAACTTTCTTACCTGCAGGCGAAGCTAAGTTTGCGCGAAAACGAAAAGATCTTAAGTGAACAAAATTCATGCCTTGTAGGTTATAATCCATCATAAACTGAAGTACATATGGAATGTGGGATTCGTGCGGCTGGAATACTTTATTCAGTATTGCTCCATTCTAATGCAAAAATTGATTAAATCTTACCTACACATAAGTTTTGTTCCAAATTTACCAGTAAAAGTTCGCTAGCCTTTTTCAAGATTAAAGGATTGTAAAAGTACACCTTAAAATACTGGTGTTCTGATTTGTGATACCCGTAGAGAGGACTATGCGTAAAAAATACGTTACCAACTGCAGAAATTAGTGTAATAAGCACTTACTAGCCGGAGACTAGGATGATGTCATAAACGTGCTGGGAATTTGTGCTCACGGTTCCCAAAATGACATTTAAAGCTTTATCCAGTTCCCGTGCCAGTAAATAACGCAATTTATCACTAGGCACAGAGCCATCGTAAGGGATGTACAGATATGGGAATATCCCGTGCAAGTGCAGACACGTTTTCTGACCTGTTCAAAAATGAAAATATGGAGGTTTACAAAATACTGAGAACGTAATGGACGCATAATTAAATAGCAGACGCAAATACCGTAAAGGGTAGAACCAAATACTCTTACAACAGGTACGCGCTTCACTTCGGAACCCCGAAACGTTGAATATGCAACATCTACGCCAGGGACTGGTGCAGAATAGTAATAATCCGCATTGACGATCCGTACCGAAATCAAAGGCTCCATTTTAAATAAAATTGTGACTATTATGCAATAGAATTCGAGTAATAGCGAACAGATTGAAAATTAAAATGATAAATAAATTAAGTGCACATTTACAGTAATTTCATTAAAAGAGACCTTGAAACTTATTTAGTTTCAGTTTAATTTAGACTGCGATACATTTTGAAGCGCGGAATTTTTGTAAATGTAAACATTAAGAGCCGCGAACCTCGAATGCGAAATTTGGCCGGTTCTCTAAACTGCGAACGGAAAGCCCCTCGAATTACGCGTAGAATCGTAGGGAAGTTCGCTTTGGAAAAGACACCTTTCACGCGAAACATGAGGGAAAATGGAATGTGTGGAACACCCACATTAAATAGATTGTGAATTATTTTTCACTAAATTTTACATTTTCCTACGTCTAAGTATTTGTTTTTATACGAAATTTTTACAAAAACGAGTCCCTTAAATTCAAATTTTGAATTATTTCTTAATTTTAATTTAGTCCGATTCCGACTTTTACATGACACCTAGCGGCGCTATTCATTAAATCGAGCAACGTCCTCTTCTCAAAATTTCTCGTGTCATTCCGCTTTGTTTACGTCCGGGAACGTTAGAAAAGTACCGGGGATCAATTCTCTTCTTAAATAATGAGGGACGTTCCGAAATTCTTAGCTGTTAAGCAATCGAACAGTAATAAGGATATTGCTGCACAATGGAATAAGCTGGAAACTTTGTATAACAAAAAGTAAGCTTGAATTCATTCCAAAGCTAAATTCAAGTGCATAGTTTACCCCATATTCCTATCGTTGTTTCCAGGTTGTGGCATCAGCTAACTCTTGAATTACTTGAATTTGTACGTTCTCCGGCATTTAGCACGGAAAATGAATTGGTTGAACTGTATGAAAATTTTCTCGCCGACTTTGAAAACAAGTAAGATTATCGTTACTCGTACAGATGTCTATTTTACAACCTTTTTTTGTAGGATTAACCCTCTGTCTTTGATTGAAATCTGCTCATACATTGTTCATCAGTTCCCCAGCCCCGCTGAAAAGCTTAAATTCTTGGACCACTTTGTAGAGAAAGTCAAGAGCAATCCGCAGGCTGTCGCTCTCTCCAAAGTATTGTCAGGAGGCATTAAGCTCCATGAACTATCTGACCAGCCTGGTGCTAAAGTAAATCGTGCGAAATGGCTCTCTACAGTAGCTCATACATTTTTTTCATATTTAGAATTTGATTGAAGAAATCGAGAAAATCTTAGACGAAGTCGATGGTATCACACCGGTCCATGGGCGTTACTACCTGTTAGCCAGCGACCTCTACCGTATTCAGAGCAAACACGCCGACTATTACCGCTCAGCTTTAAGGTATTTAAACTTAAAGATGATTAGTCAGATATACAAACTTTAAAAATAATGTAGGTTTAAAATTAACTCGCAAACTTAATTTTTCAGCTTTTGTTCTCTATGTTTTTCAGCTTTGCACTTTGTTTGTTAACTTAGTCTTGCCGAACTTAGCCTAGGTTAAGTAATAAAATGTGAGAGCAAATCCTTATTAAGATTTTCAATTTGCGGTTCATTTCTTGTTCAGTAATTTAACGAGAGAAGCTTCTAGAAACTCGTACAATTTGTTTTAAGAAGTTCGCATTTTCTAATCGTAAGACAATAATTTAAGTATCTACAATGTTATTCATATGATTTTCGCTGAAAGTGGGGATGCCAGAGCGCAGAATGAGTTGTACGAAAATTTAATTTTAACAGGTATTTGGGATGCACTGATCTGGAAACACTCAACTTGGAAGAACAGAGAAAACATGCATTTTACTTAGGCTTGGCGGCTTTACTTGGAGAAGGTGTTTACAATCTGGGAGAACTGGCAAGTTTTATATATGTGGTGAAGAACAATCTGTGATAGTCATATTTTTCCAGTTGGCGCATCCCGTGTTGGAATCGTTGAAGGGAACGGATCAAGCTTGGCTTGTGGACTTGTTGTTCGCATTGAATGCTGGCGATATTGCTGGCTTCCAAGCCTTACGCCCTAAATGGTCCACCCAGCCAGATTTGTTGGCCAAGGAAAAACTCATTCACCAAAAAATTACTTTGCTTGCACTGATGGAAATGACTTTTAAACGTCCAGCTACCGATCGCCAGCTCTCATTCACCGAGATTGCCGAAACGACAGGATTACCAGTTAATGAAGTGGAACTTTTGATTATGAAGTCTCTGTCCCAAGGACTGCTGAGGGGCACTATCGATCAAGTGGCCGGAACAGCCCATTTCACTTGGGTTCAACCTCGCGTTTTGGACAAAAATCAGGTAGTAGAAATTTAATCTCATTTGGCGTGTGTTATATATATGTTGTATATTAACCATAAAATCTTTTATACATTAAGTTGGCGAGTATGATGACGCGATTGGAGGCGTGGACGAAAGACATCTCGTCGATTGAGCATTTAGTGGAGACCAAGGCCCACGATATTCTCACGCTGTGAAGCTTTGTTGGCGTTTTCTATCCATGCAAAATGAATACACACTTAGATAAACCACAAACGTTGTCTTTTTCCAAAAGTAATGCTATACTGATTGTGTTTTTGAAAGTGGTTCGTTTTTATCATTGAATTTCTTCAGGTAAGCGCGTTATTTTCGTATTTATTACCATTATACGCCGTTTGTAGGCACTTGCTTATTTTGGCGTCGATCTTGGTGATTTTCATGTATTTGACTGTATAGTAACCATTAACTCGAATTATCTAGTGTTTTCAAAGTTTGTCTTTTAACTGCAGAAATTTATGGACAATCCAAACACGGCCGTTGAATATTACAGACACGCGAATATTGGACATGCCTAATCACGCTTGTGGGAATTAATTAAGCGTAGTGACAGTGGAACTTACAAAACGTTTATTGACTTTCACTTTTGAACCAATTTCCAAGAAGGTGAGAAAGATCTTTTTATTCCCCAGCTATTTCTTAAGTAATCCTTTATTTTCATTATAAAAGCTTAACGTGGCTTAGAAGTTAAAAATTATAATAGTCGTAATCAAACCTCCGTAATCCACACCCGTTTTTTGGTTTTTACTTCGAAGCACCTTTAAAACACCTCAGTGAAAAGCTCTCATGGTACAGAAAATTTATAAAAAGGGGTAAAGTACATGTACAGCATTGACGATCATTCATCTTATATTTCGATAATAATGAATTCACACCTCCTTCAACGGTTTTTTTTTCTGAGTGCTAGATCTCTTGGGACATATTCCACACGTAATACGAGGCTCTCTTTTGGCTTTTCCAAGCTAGAACGCCACCTGCGCAGTGGAAGACGTACTCGTACAAAGATTAAGCTTAGGGCGTTTTTTGCGTAGAATGACAACTCAGTTGTGACGATTGAATTTTTATTCAGTTTTAGTTAATTTCTTGTCTTAGATATTTATATGGTGAGTTACGAACAAATTGGTACTGCTCAACAGTTTTATTTGCGCATTTCTTTTATGTGTTCGGTCAGTTTATTCGCCTTGGAAACCCACTAATCCGCACTAAACATTCAACAACACTTCGAAACAAAGCAACACTTTTACTTTCTATGGCTGGATTAATTCATGGATTAGACCCATGCAATTTCGTTTTCAAGGACTTTTTTCAATCCTTGTCCCTCATAGGTTTCGCACTCTGCATGAATTTGTGTAAATGGAACGTGCACCACTTAAATCTAACACCCAAACTACCTCCCTTGCTTCATCCAGTTATCATTCGTTTCTGAAAGAGGTAAACAACCCATCCAACCATCATTTTACTAACCGGTGTGTTTTGGCTTGCACTTAATTTGCCTGCTTTCGCTTTTGTGCATTTTAAAAAAGCCAGCAATAAAGTAATAAATTAACCTTATCTTTGATCTCTTGTTAATTACTCAGGCTACGAATACAGCCTTACGCCCTCCTACTGGGTCTCTTAGTTCAGACGAAGATATGCTGGATATCACAACAGCAGGGACCACGCAAGAAAGATCTTACATGGAAGGTGAATTTCCTAGTCACAACGGAGGTAAATGTTCAATGTTAATAATGCTGCAAAAATGCTATAAAATGGTGTTTTTATCCCTTTGCAAAATAGGAACTGATGCGTCAGAAGATATCCCTGGATTGGGCCAGTATGACGATTTTCAGACTTTAGATTGGCAAAGAGATCTTGCCCGAGATCGTATGAGACATCGTTATATTATAAAAAAGAAGTCCGACTCTTTGTGGGATTATATTAAAGCTGCTCATGACGCGTGGTCCGGCTGGCTTTGCGTTTTGTTTGTAGGATTGGCCACTGGTAAACTCGCATTTTCCTTTATTTTGTCGTAATTTCGAGAAAATAGATGCAAAAAAGGGAAGAACAGTCGTTGTCTTCCTTTCGTCATGCGTTAAAGCTTTTTTATTCTAATGTTTTTTTCTCAATTGATTATTTTCTTTATTTAAATATTTTTGCTTTTCTTATTTATTACTTATTGTAACTCTCTTAAATTAAGGCACGGTGGCTAGTGTTATCGACATTGGGACCACGTGGATGACAGACCTGAAGTACGGAATATGTCCGGGAGCTTTTTGGCTAGACCGAGAACAATGCTGTTGGTCGTCAGATGAAGCGACTTCATTTGAAGGCGGCAATTGTTCATTAGTAAGCAGGGTTTTCCACCTTCTTTGAAGATATTCCTAACGCGTTTGTTTTTTCGTTACTAGTGGTTAACCTGGCCACAGGTGTTCGGAGCGTCTAATGAAGGAGCAGGTGGTTATACTTTATCCTACTTTTTCTACGTCATATGGGCGCTGTGTTTTGCTGGTTTAGCTGCCGTCTTAGTGCGAATGTTTGCCCCATACGCATCGGGGGGCGGAATACCAGAAGTAAGTTCATCAAAGCTGCGTAACAAGTTTTGAAATTCTTTACGTATTCTTAACTTAATTGTTTGAGTAGATCAAGACTATTTTGAGTGGTTTTATTATCCGAGGATTTTTGGGCAAATGGACTCTGCTTATCAAGTCAATTGGTATCATGTTATCTGTTGCTGCCGGCCTAAGCTTAGGCAAGGAGGGACCCATGGTTCATATCGCCATTTGTATAGGTAACTGAATATATTTGTACTGTAGATCGCAAGAGTTAAGTCAAATCTCTTAAGTCAATCTGGCATATTGTAGTATATTTTTTCCTAACATAGCAATATCGTCTAACAGTTTTTGTTCATAGAAAACATAACTTTTCTCATAGTTTGTATTCTGCTTACGTTTATGCATTTAAGAAATTTGTGATAGTTGTCACGACCTGTATTTCCCAGCGGAGGCACTGACGCCGTTATTTATTTAGGTAATATTTTGTCATACCTCTTTCCGAAGTATGGACGTAACGAGGCCAAGAAACGTGAAATTTTATCAGCTGCAGCAGCTGCCGGTGTTTCTGTAGCTTTCGGTGCACCAATTGGTGGTGTCCTTTTTAGTCTAGAAGAAGTATCTTCTTCTCATTCGTAATTATAAAACTATAAAACTGTTTTTGTTTAGGTAAGTTACTATTTCCCCATGAAAACCATGTGGCGGTCTTTCTTCTGCGCTCTTATTGCCGCTTTCGTGGTCCGTTCTATTGACCCTTATGGCAACGAGCACTCTGTACTCTTTTACGTTGAGTACAACAAACCTTGGATATTTTTTGAACTGGTACCCTTTATTCTC
This sequence comes from Triops longicaudatus, assembly GCA_022885665.1. NCBI lineage: Eukaryota > Metazoa > Arthropoda > Branchiopoda > Notostraca > Triopsidae > Triops > Triops longicaudatus. The sequence goes on along the minus strand of JAGQDJ010000089.1, from coordinate 4,457 downwards.
CTGGGGGCAATAGGAGTAAGTAGCAATATTCATAGCAATATACTGCATCCCATTTTTAACCCTACTTCTTTCGTTCTCTTTCAGGGTCTCATTGCCACTTTATTCATTCGAATAAATATCTGGTGGAGCCGTTACCGTAAATCGTCCCGCCTGGGCCAATACCCTGTCACTGAAGTGTTGGTCTTGACCCTTATTAACGGCTTAGTGGCGTATCCTAATCCTTATACGCGCATGAGTTCGACACGACTCATTTATCTCCTCTTCTCTCAATGTGGCATTACCAACACAGACGGCTTATGGTAATGCCTTTCCCGAAATGAGTTTTTCTGTGCCCTTCTTTTTTTAAAGCAGCTTTTCTCATTAGTGACTACAATCGCAATTTTACGGATGTCAATTCAGCCATCGAGACTGCAGCTGCAGGACCTGGGGTCATTCATGCCGTGTGGTTGCTCACGCTAGCACTTTTCTTCAAAATGGCTATGACTGTATTTAGCGTTAGCTTGAAAATTCCAGCTGGATTATACATCCCCTCTTTATGTATGGGAGCAATTGTCGGCCGTATCGTCGGAATCGGCATGGAACAGTTGGCCTTGTAAGCGTTTTATTCAAATTAGCCGAAACCAAGATTGAGGCTCGAATAAACTCTTCTTTTTACGCCGTAGTTATTACCCGACTTTCTGGGGTTTCGCTGGAGAATGCACACGTGGTGAAGACTGTATAACGCCGGGATTATACTCCATGGTTGGGGCTGCTGCTGTATTAGGAGGCATTACTCGCATGACAGGTAAAATGCAATTTTAATTTCTTTTTCTGTCCTCAGAAAAAGATTTTTTTCACGTTACGTTATTTCTGTTGCTTCACGTTCATGTGGTAAAATTTTTCAGAGTGAATTACAGTTCACCTGAGAAAGGTTCTATAGTGTGAACCTGGGTAATATATATTTGTTCACACTACAGGTCTTTTCATGCCTTCCAGTGTGCCTGAACTAAAATTCCCTTCCGTTTCAAAAGTCCCCTAACTTTCCTTATCGTATTGCTCTGAAATGGAATGTGGTACGATTGTTTATTCGAAGTACCTTTTTACCTTCGTTCACATTACTTTTTCGATTGAATGAGCTATTAAAGTAGCATAACTTAGTAAATTGGTTTATTCAAAGTCGTCTTTTATGGTTAATCATACCAAGGGCTTTTTGTACGTAATTTTAGGAGGGGAATGCATTTGCAAAACGAAACACCTATACACAGCTGAACAAAGGAACATGAACATTCAGATCGTCCAAAGAACGATATGAGATTTTGTAAAAGCGAAATAGATAAACCACTTCTTCTATTCCAATTGCTGTAGAATCGCTTTAAGCGTATCGCAGCTATTAATGTATTAGTGTATCATTGGCGTAAAAATTTTAGAGCTTATCAATGTCGTTGTCGTTTTCCCGTTTCATTTTTTATTGAACTTTGTGTGTCGTTTTATTAGCTTTTTCATCAGTGGTTTATTCCCTGTTTTAACCTTTTTTAAAATAAACTTAACTGATTTTAATTATGTTTTTCAAGGCCTTTGTGAAAGTGAAGGTCTCGGTATTGCTGTGTTAGCATCTCGAAAGGAAACTCTTCATAAAACACGATCACTGCTAGAAAATCATGTCAAGAGTTACCCCGACCCTCATAAGTTTAAGTTGGGTATTGTCTTGTCTTGTTTGTGTAGGGGGCCAAGGACTTCTCATTCAGTAATAAAAAGAATCCAGACAGTACGAGTTACCTAGCATACTTATCGTAATGTGAATAAATTCTTAAGCCTTTAGAGCACTTTAGCTGAAGATTATTCATGAAACCATTTTGTTTTTCGTTTAGTGGCGTTGGTAGTCATTATGTTCGAGCTAACGGGTGGGGTACGTTACATCGTACCGCTAATGGCTGCTGCAATGGCTTCAAAATGGGTCGGCGATGCGTTCGGCAAAGACGGCATTTACGATGCTCACATTACCTTAAACGGATATCCATTTTTGGATAACAAAGAGGAGTTTAACCACACGACGTTGGCTGCTGATGTTATGCAACCCAAGTATTACGTTTCTGGGAATGATATAGAATTCGGTGTTTATAAATCGAACGCTTACAGAGGAGGCAAACCCTTAACAGTTTTGACTCAAGAAACCACCAGGCTTTGCGAGTTGGAGACTTTGTTAAAGGAAACTGAACATAACGGGTTTCCTGTCGTGGTTTCCAAAGAATCGCAATTCTTGGTGGGCTACGTTCTCAGACGTGACTTGCTTCTAGCAGTTTGTAAGTAGCTTTAATTCTTTTTTTTATGTTATTTCTATTCTTTGTTTATTTGTTCTTATTTTTATTATTTTTGTTTTCTCTAAGCTAAAGCAATTTTTTTTTTCTCCCTTAAGCAAATGCGCGTCGTACTGTGGAAGGCTTACACGATGATTCGCTGGTTCTTTTCACACCCAGCGTGAACACGCCTGGCCAAGGACACCCTCCACTGAAACTCCGGCGAATTCTAGATTTGGCGCCCATCACCATTACGGATCAGACGCCCATGGAAACCGTGATAGACATGTTCCGAAAACTGGGATTGCGACAGACTTTGGTGACGCATAATGGGTAAGCTGCCTGATTCTTATTATTTCTTTTTCCGGTGTTTGATCTTTGACGTGTCTTTAGTCGCTTGTTGGGTATCATTACGAAGAAGGACGTCTTGCGTCACATTAAACAAATGGATTTCGAGGATCCGGAACACATTCACATTCAGTGAGCCATTCTTTCGAAAAAAATAAACGCTCGCCATGACTTTCGCGTGATCCTTAGAAAACTCTCCAAGGCATAAAATCGAAGGTCTCAAGTTCACCTACATTTAAAGGATCTGAAAGAAGGCCTTTTATACTTGCCAAGAGATTTTTAAATACCTTAAATAGCAACAAACTACCATCAAACGAATTGTGTAACAGGCTCACGCCTAGTCGCGTGAAATTCATTTTACAAAGAAAATGCCGAATCGTGACTGTCCATATGTATTGTCAGTTTTTAGACATTACTACGCATTCCAATCGAGTTCTCTTTTTTTCGATTGTATCCCTTGTTATAGTTTTCAACGTAAACGTTAGTTGAACTGCGTTAGTGCGAATTTCCTTTGTGATATATACGAATAGATTTAGGCAGCAGGACGTGGCTCTTTTTAACAAGGTTTCTTTTTGTTTTAGTTGTATTGCGAAAGTTACAGTTATATAAACGACATTGTCCATGGTGAAAAATGGTCTATTATGTATGTAAGTAGGAAAGGTATCAAACAGGGGTACAACGGGGTATAAAAGGAGAATCGGTAAGTTTTCTTAGAAATCCTTACAGAGTTACTACAATAATTATATTTCGAATGTGAAAATTGATTATTTTAGAAAAGGTTTGAAACCATAAAAGATGAACAATGTATACTGACACTGGGAAGATTTGGTTATGGTTGGTCTTGGGTAATATGATAATTGAAGTTTGGTGGTACCCCGTATAACGACCGACTTGTACAACGAAGGGGGGAAAGACGCCAAACAGTGTGAAAACAAGGGAAGCGGCTGAACAGGAATCTTAACCGCTGAACAAGAAAACATAAGCAGGCGAGGCTCAGGGAACTCAAATTGTGACTTTCAATTCAGTACACACTGACGAAATCAACAATTGGGAACATTTTGGTCCGTAGGAGTCTATCTTGGAAGCTTAAGCCGCGAAAAAAATGTCGTAAGTTTATTTATTTGCGCACAAGGTTGAAAAAAACAATTCAGTGAAGAAATTATTTTAATTCTGATCGATTAGGTACAAATGGAAGGAGAATTAATAGACTATTCCATGGATTAAAAAAGAAAAACTGAAGACATCTACGAAGGCAGATGTGGAAGATACGTGCGACATGCGCAAGGACTTCTTCCCTGCAGATGATCATAAATGCGATTAAATTGAATAGTGTAGACGCACGAAGTAAACTCCATTAAATTAACTCTACATTATTTAAATCATATTGAGTTTTTCCCCATTGCTTATGATTTTTTGAGGATGAACTGGGTTTGGGAACTGACTAAGCAATTTCTTATAACGAACAGCGATATAGCGTCTCTTACAACGAACGCTTTTTATAGTTAACGCCGTCCAGGGAACGGATTTGGTTCGTTATATGGGGTACCACTGTATTGCTAAGCGAGTTCGAGAGTTCACATGTAGTCGCGTTTGGCTTTGTAGCAACGCTTCCAAATTTCGCATAAACAGACGGTGGAATGGAACCGGTAAAAAATAGCAAGAGGCATGCTGACATTGGCGATGATAATCCAAGGCCACAGACCGTAGAATTGAAGCTGGACAGGGTTCACATCTGTACGACTCTTCTCAAGTGCATTGACCGTCCACATAGCGAAATTTGCCACGAGCAAGAAGGTGACAACCTGTAAAATTATGTCAGATTTATATATATATATA
>JAGQDJ010000045.1:860531-945605 GCA_022885665.1 Triops longicaudatus | reverse complement strand
ATTTAAGAAACCTTTGTTCTTGTATCTGTGATGGATTTCCTTACAGCCGACAGTTCAAACTCCAAAGCAAGCTACGTCATGCAGCGTTGCCATTTTCAGACTCGTTTCCCATGGTCGAGAAATCGGCTGTTACAAGCGTTTCCCTAGGCCTCAGGGCCTAAAATAACATGTAGTAACACACACATTGTGTAGTAACTTTTAGTAAGTGTGTAGTAACTTTTACGAAAGTGCGTAGTTCACACTTTGTGCAGTAACTTTTAGAAAGTGTGGAGTATCTCAAATGATACTGTATTCTTTAATTCAAGTAAAACGCGAATGAAGATTCTTCATTCGCGTTTCACTAAAACTTATTAGCGCAATTTAAGGATCCGTAAAACGTGTCTGTTCTCTTCTAATTGTGCAACTACTTATTCTATGATTACTTTTCGTGCAGTATTCGACAGTTGTTGGGGATTTTCGTGTAAAGATTTTTCTCCCATGGTCAACTTCCTCGTCAACTCTCAACTTCATGGTTAGTGACAAAAGTACGAAATCTTCCCGTGGACCACTACCTATATGTGTGCTGTTATATTTGCTACTACTCCGTTTCCCAAAATAACAAAAGCGGATTGTAGGTGGGTCGAAGTCGATATGACGTTGACAGTACAATTTTTGACGGGTAAATGGCAGTTCTCTCGGAAACACGGCAACCCCCTGCCACTGTATTTCGTTGTGTAAGATAACTAATGCCTCCTTCCACAAGACATTATATCCTATAATCTTAAAACAAAGTTATATCAGTTTTATGAAAACTATCGGATAAATTTAATCATCGAACCCGTCGTTAATAACTAGTGCGTAGGGGCTTTCTTTTTTATAGCATAAGAGTCGAATTTATATATCTTCCTGGCTGGTTTGCCATCATGGGCCTGCAAGCACGGTCTCTATCGAAAAGGATTACCATAGGGAATTGGTATCTATTCATTCTAAAATGTGATTAAAATAGGCTCAAAATCATTAACTAGTCAAATATGAGAGCTTTTGCTTGTTTTATCATTGCTAAAGCATTTGTTCCAGTAGCAACTTTGTTAAAAGTTTCCTCGTAAGTTTCAGCGGAATGATAGTTGTGATTGTTGCGAAATCGATGGCCTAGAACTTGGTAAGGGCCAGCTATCGCTGCGTAAGGAAAAGAAAACTATGACTCTCCATTTTGCATGACCAAATAATATTAAGACGTAATTTACCATAAGCTCGGCGTGAAAGGTGCTTTCTACCTAACTAACCCACGCCTTCAACCAGTGTATGCGAGTGTCCTGAAATTCCATGATTTAAAACTATAATACATTAGCTTGTCCCAACAGAACATTGACTGGAAAAATCATCGTCTGTGGAGAAAGAAATAAAAACCGTGAAATAAGGGTGCGGCGATACAGACTAATTATAAAAGCATATAAAATATAATTTGATTTTTCAATCGGTTTGTCCTATGTAACTAAATTTATAGACCGAAGGAAGCTACTTTTTAAAAAATATATTTATCCTCAGAAGTGCCTTGCGGGTAGATAATTTACAATGGGCTTGTCGCTATTTTCCCCTTTTTTTGTGTGTGAAATCCATGTAAAGGGGTTAGCTGTTTTGAACAGTAATTTTCAATTACGACACGACAACTATGCCCGACTTTCACGACTGAAGGCTCACATAGGGAAACGAATTCGCTTCACAGCTCCCTCCCAACCCCAATGAAACCAGGTAAAATCCCGTCCTTTTTTAGAATACAGTTCTAAATGGAATGGCTGAAAAAAATTACATCGCTTCCTCTACACCAAAGAAAGATAGCATATCAAGTCTGAAAGTAGAGAACCCAGTGCACTTTTATTACCGTAAGAATGCATTATATAGAGTATTCTATAGATGGCAGGAAAGGGACAGAATTTGTTGGCAGCATTGAATATTGATGTGCTTGACGGGAGAAAAGTTGCTATTGCGTTTTCATTTAACGGACAGAAAAATGTTCAGTAAATTATTTTTCTAGAGAATACGGAGTTTCCGAAAACTGAATTTTGAAAACTAAATTTAAGTCTGATTTTTTCAACTATCCTACATATTAACCACAAATAGGTTACGACTAATTCTTTAAAAGAATCACTGTTCGAGTTTAAACAGTAAATTCGACACGGCGGATTATTAAACGATCAACTTAAATATCTGGCTCTTGACTGAGGCTACTATTTCCTAGATGCTTCGTTTATTTCCCCGAGATAACCAAGATTCCACTTGGTCAGTGGTGCTCGTAAGGGGGTGTCGTGAAGAGTAACTCCTCATGGCCATTTTACGAGGGGACTTAAAAATTCACAAACATATTTTTAAAAACAGGATTTAGGTTCGGGGGGGGGGGGGCGAGTGGAGGTTCAGGGGGGGTGAGTGGAGGTTCAGGAAAAAAGTATTTTTTCTGCCAGACTTTATGGCAACTATATCTAAAAAAGTCACAGACTTCATCCTCCAAGCAAATTCGGTGTTCAAACCTGTCCTGTAAAATCCAGCCCTTGTCCCATGTTCTACTTTACGAGATTTTGGAGGGGTACGCGGCGCGACGTGCGATGAAAATGGGCGTGGCAACCTCGATCCCGAAAGCAAAACACTCTCATAGTTGAACACACTGTGGGCGAACAAAATTAAATAAAACTGCTAAAGCGTATTCAGGATCTCCATTATTAATGCCAAGGAATTTCTTCATGTATGGCTTTGTCACATTATTTCTTGTTCGCGTTAGAGTTCTACCTGCTTGAGGTAACTTTGAACGAGTATTTCAAAAATTAAAAACTCGCACATGTGAACACGCATGTAAACGTCTTTGTTTTATAGATTCTACACGATTTTCTATAAAAGTTTTACTGTTTTCATTTAGCTCAAAAACTAGCCGAAAAAAAGGAAAGAAAATAGGTTTAGATAGGTTTGTTGCCAGAGCCGAAAACAAGTGCGCTCGAAATTTCGCGAGCGATGAGCGTGGTTGCTCGTCTCATTGCTCTATGTCTTCTAATAAGCCATTTGATCTTATTTCTTTATGATTCTTTGAGTAGCCAATATGCAACCGCTAGTGAAACTCAGCCGTCAAGAACTTCTTATGCTGTTTAATCTCAAACTGAATGCGAATGGAGAAGGGGCCTTATAGTTCGTAACACGCAAGCTTATATTCTTTACTAAATGTGCTTCATGCATTCCAAATATCCATTAGAAAAATCTGGCCCTTTTTAGTACACACATGACACACTTTAGAATTATTCTGATAGCAACGGTAAGTCGTATTGTTTACCTTTTTGTACTACTTTGCGAAGGTTAATAAAGTTGCTCTACTAAATGCTTATTAATACCGTTCAGACTTCGTAGGCCAAGAATAGGCAATCTTCAGCAGTGCCTAGGTCATTTGTAACCTAACAGGAGCCCCAGATTTGGCACAAAAGCCTAATTTAGCCATACCCAGATGTTCCGGACGAAGCCGGAAGGGATTTTCTCTCACGAGCTCTTTTTCCTATTTTCTCCTATTTTCCTATGAATACCCTTACTATATAGAATTTTTGAGAATAAACCCGGAACTTGTAAATTAAGATTTGATTTCCCCTGTATAGTCCCTGTGGTGGTAAAATGCTGTGGCGTTAATTGTTGCCCAACAGTTAAATTCTGTAGCCCCCCAACAACGAATCTTAAGATTCATTATTAGAAAGAATGAAATCCCCTGCACCCAGCCTGTAAGAGTTCAGTTCCTTCTTGACCTTCCTTTAAGCCAGTTCCAATACTTCAATGTAAAATTTGATTGTTGTAACCAAAAGTGAGAGTTAGTATGAAAGAGAGTAGAACGTGACAATACTTCAAATTATCAAATAAGCTAAAGACTTGGGTTCTTTGTGTTTCAATATTTCGTGGCAAAGAAGAGATTCCCTGTTCCCCAGTATCATAAGCGCGTGGACAAGTTAAGACGGCACTAGCGGGAACAGCAAATCTACTATCAGGTGCAATCATCGTTTGCAAAACTTTATATGTTCCACGCATACCTAGAAAGAATTGCAGAGAAAAGCGCAGGTTTACTTGAAGTTGTTTACAACTTATTAGCCGTCATGTTCTTGTATAGTAAGTCTTAATTTGTATGGACATTAAAATTCTTTTACACGCCAGATTTTTTCGTTTTTTCGCGTACTTCATCGTGTTTCTATTGTTTGTGGGGAAAGGCTTGCTTCTAGTGTTGTTTTCTACAACTATTTTTGTGACAATGCAAGTGAATTTATAAAGATTTACCACCCTTTGCTGGATTTGGCCTAGCAATAAAAGTTAAGGACATTTCACATTTCAAGTGTGTAAGTTAAAGTGAGGATGCAAAAAGTTTAACAAAAAGGTGAAATGGTCAAAAAGTTATTTGAAATGCCCAAAGCATCCTTAGTTAATCATAACGGGTTGTGAATTGACTGAAACTATTTTTTACCTAAATGTCGATGTCATGTAGGTTTCCACCCTCTAGACGACCAGTGAGATGCGTCCAAAAGAGAATTCTAATTTTCTATTAGACGTGAGAAGCCACTCTTAAAAACAAACGACTCCCAGTCAACAACCTTATTTTAATCACAGGCAACTGGCCGTCACTGAAGGTAGTAATATGGAAACATTTGCCTTAGAATCAGACAATGTTCGAAAAAGACAGTGGGCAAGATAAGACAGTTTCTCGCGCAACCGCCGGGCGTTAGCAAAGATTTTATTTTGGTAAAAAAAAGAGTGTAATAAAGTTTTAAATTATTGTTAATTCAGCATGGATATTCCGATTTCATAAAACTCAATTACTCCGAATTGTCAACCGATTTATGTCAACCGTAATGCATCAAAACTTTGTATTCTTGAAAGATCGTCCTTTACGCTGATTTGGAGCATTTGTTCTTTGGCAATATGTAGTTTTCTCGAAAGTGTTACCCAAACGTACATAAACGACATAAAAGTGCATTTATTTTCAATTGTATTTCGTACTGAACGTTTCAAAATATTTCTAATGCACTAAACGCGTGCATCTCAGTTCGTAAACTAACTTCCGGTTCCGAATGGCTGACAAGATTAGAGCTCAACAGTAACCGAGTTCCTAGCGTAATTTGAAATTCAGGTGCACTTGACCTTCTTCGGCTAAGAAGCATTGAAACTTTGGAGTTGTGTCTATATTCGCCGAATGTCTGGCACGTAAGAAACTTGTTTCTCTGTCAAGTTCAAGAATCGATTATGCTAATGTTCTTAGTCGTGCTACATTCTTTTATGGAAGAAAAAAGCTATATAGGCTCAAGTTTTTCCTATAAACTTCAAGTTCACCACATTCTTTGGAAAGTAAACAACACTGGAATTTTAAAACGAGTCTTCTATGCGTTAGTGGAGATAAAACGACAGTTGTTTACGTCTTCATTTCATAGAGTTTACATACATGACCTCTAAGGTGCCCAAGTAATGGGTGTTTTTCTGCGCATTACTTTGCTCAATTTGTCTACTATACATTCAGCTGGTAATATCTAGTACGCACCATAACTAGATCACAAACGTAGGTGGACAACACATCGTGTAAAATCTAAATGATGACTATGGGTACTATTAAATGTAACGATGTTTCGAGAAAAGTAATAATTTAAACATTTGTATTACTGGGCATAATTTTTGGCATAACACGTACATCGACAACTTCCATAACTTTTAATGCTTTTATTGAGAGGTATTGTCCTATGAACTATCGAGTTCCTTAAGATAACAAGACAACAAGGAAATAAAAAAACAGGACTGTAAAAAAATAATAATAAAAGAACAACACTAATAGCAGCTTTCCTTATTTCAGCCACGAGGACTTTATCATATCGGCAGCCTTCTCAGCAATCATGATAGTAGGTGCGTTCGTATTTCCGTTTGGTATTGTAGGCATTATACTGGCATCCACGACTCGCAAATGTTTCACCCCATGAACTTTAAGCTCATTGTTCACCACGGCTGTCGTGGCATTGGCTCCCATTCTGCAGGTTCCGGAAAAGTGCCAGAAAGTAAAAGTTACTTGCCTCAGGAGACACTCCCAATACTTATCGCTACCAAATACGTGATTTTCACATCCAGGGAACTTTACCTTGTGTAAAGTAGTCCCTATTTTCTTCATAGCCTGGGTCTTTGCTAGCGCTAGAGCGATTTTTATGCCGTCCACAATTGTGTGAACATCGTCCATATGAGTTAAGTAGTTTGCATGAATTAGTGGTGGTTCAAAAGGGTTAGTTGACTTCAGTTCAATATGCCCACGTGATTTTGGCCTTACTAGAGTTGGAATAATTGACAAAGTATGTCTTCCGTATAACGGTACGAAGTATTGCTCCCAAATCTCATCGCGTATACCATAGTTACTTTTTATTTGGATACCAGAGTCAGAAATAACCGACCCTGAAGTAATATGGTATTGTATATCTGGGTAATCGGTCCCTTTGGCGTATTTGGTTTTGACCCAGCCTAAAGCTTCCACGCCACCCAGAGATGTTAGTGGACCATCCCGATCCCGTGCGAATCTTAGAGCTTCATTAAAAGTGAGGATCTCTGAGCTTAATAAGGATACTGGTCGGTCTAACGTGAAGATAAGGGCACCTGGACCTATGTGGTCCTGCAAGTTCCGTCCTACTGCCGGTGAATCTTTCAAAACTGGTATACTCAGGGATTCAAGTTGCCGACGCGGGCCAATACCACTTAACATGAGTAATTGCGGCGATTTCAGAGCACCGGCTGATAAAATTACTTCCTTGTTGGCAAAAATGTTAAAAGTCACGCCAAAACGTGACACTTCCACGCCGATAGCTTTGGTGGTACCCGGCTCGAAGAGGACTCGCTTAACCGTTGTTTCAGTTGCAACATGTAAATTTGGACGGTCGCGCGCTGGTCGCAGGTAAGCCTTGGCCGTAGAACATCTTAGGCCATCTCGTATGGTGCCCTGAGGTCTCATGAAACCTGTTTGATTTTTTCCGTTAAGGTCGCCGACATGATATCCCAACTCCCTTGCTGCTTCCAAGTACAACGGACCGATAGGTGTCTCCCAGGGCGTTTCGCTTACTGTCAAGTAACCACCAGTTCCGTGATACTGCGTCGTCGCGTATTGTGGGTTTTGGTTATCCTCTGCTTTCTTGAAATATTTTAAAACGCTCTGGTAATCCCATCCTGGATTACCCATTGCAGCCCATTGATTGTAGTTCTTCTTGTTGCCTCGAACATATCTATTTTTGCAAGTAATGAAGCATTTAGAATGGAGTGCTATAAATGTTCCGGTACAGTAAAATCTCCCTTTAACGCAGGCGGTTATAATGAACAATCGGATATTGTGTACAAGTCCACATATCCCGGAGAAATTAAAAGCTGGCTACTACGTACAATCATCTATAGTGGACAAATTCTCCGTCCCTCTGTGTATACGTTATAGCGAAATTTTACTTTATCTGTAAATGTAAAACTTTAAACTTACAACATATAGTTGAGAACGCTGCTCCCACCAAGAGCTTTCCCTTGAGCAAAGTTGCATCGGTTATTTTCGAAAGCTAAGCATGCTGTCGATTGAGGTTCGGATTGTAGCTTCCAGTCATAAGAAGACTGCTGATTAGACGACGCTAAGCCGGGAATGTCTGTTACAATATTCTCTTCGGATCCAGCCTCTAACACCAAAATCTTCCACTCAGGTATCTCGGACAACCGTGAGGCCAATACAGATCCAGCTGAACCTGCGCCAACGATCACAAAATCGTACGAATGATCCAGTACCAGGCGTGGTACATGGTTGCGACTGGCATTAGGTGCTGCTTCGTCCCATCGATACAGGAATAGAAGTGCAAAAAGTGTTGGAACGAAGGTGGACACTAGACGGAAAATCTCCACAGTATTTGCGAAAGCTCGCAAGGTTGGTAATGGTTGTGCTGGACCAAATCTGGGCACTAGGACAAGCATTCTTGAAATGTTACCTTGCTTTAACTAGCTACGACGTTGAAATGAAATCACTGTTTCAGACGTGAAGCACTATATAACCCCCACTACCGTTTTTTTCCCGTAACTTTCAGCAGAGAGCAGAAACTAGTCTTGGCATCCAAAAAAGGTCTTATTGTAGGGAATCTCAGCCTGAACATTGCTGCCTTTCAAGAACTCGTTCACGCAGTTTCGAAAAAGCAGTAGGTGAAACAAAGAAACTAAGATATGACGGATCATTTTCTTTGGTTCTATGAAAATGGACATAACTAAAAAAAACAACTTTGCAGAGTAATTTGTGTAAGCTAATTCTATTATGCTTAATGTCTCAGGTAACCTGAAATCAGCATTACCATTCTAGTTTCCCAAACGCGGAAGAATGTGATATGGCGGGTCATTGACTTGCGTTTGACCTTCACGGGATGAACGACATTGAAATTCGTGTTCGTGCGATAACTATCTTGTGTTAACTCTCTTAAGAAACTTGATTTTTCAGTTTGGTCATGAAAAGTATTCGGAACTGCTGCAAAGTCGGGTTTTACCTATTACTAAAAAAACATAGGTTTGACCAACAGGGCCGCACCAGGATTTTGGATCGGGGGGTGGGAGAGGAGGCTGGGGTTTCGGGGAGTTTTCCCATATGCGTTTTTTTACAGCTTGTAGTCGCCTATGCCTACCATTATAAAGTTAACATTTCGGGAGTGGGGAGATTAAAACCTTATACCCCCATGGGTACGTGGTGATCAAGTGTGAGCAATAATGCTAGCAATAGCAATAGACACAAAGTAGCTTCAAAGGAAGATTCCGGAGGTAGTTTTGGAGTCGTAATAGAATTTACTGTCGCGCGAACAATTTTACGCGTACTATTAAGCTTCACTACGATCTTGAACACGAATTCATATACCATCAGCCATGTATTATTTTTTTATATAATAAAGCGCGCTTTTTTCGTTTTTCTTGTCTGTTTCGGCTAGTTGGCGAGTTGAATGGAAATAAGAAGTTCACTTTTCTAGAAAACCGTGTAGAATTGAGAAATATACAGAGTTTTGATTTGCGTGGTGGAATGTGTGAATAACATTTGTGCGCGTTCAAAGTTACCCTACGCTGGTACTGTTTTGAACGCAAACGAGAAATTTCGCGACAAAATTTCAGAAATAGCATTTCAGAAGGAAGTTATCACGAAAGTGTTAGTAAAGAGCACCTGAATACGTTTGAACTTGTCACAAATGAAATGGCTTCAGCAGTTTTACGGGGGAAATATGAAGGAATGCGAGTTCATCAGAAAAGGGGGTACTTAATCCTATCATTTTATTTTCCTTCTCAAATTCGCGCTTTGCTGCACTTCGTTCTATGTCAGTTACTGCTTTTGTGTTGTCTGTCCACAACCTGTTCAACTTTAAAGGAAGATTTTTTTTTTAGTTGAGTTTTCAGCGTTTTTTTTTTTTTTTTTTCGCAAGCCGCGTTCTCCCTGACCCCGATGTGCCCCCCTCCTCGCTAGCCTTGGAAAGGCCATAATACGGGGAAAGGGTCTTGATGGGTAGCTTCTTAACATCGAATTTGCCTGAAGGCAAACGGCTGTGACTGTGTTTCGATAGGGTTACCATCCGTACTTAAATGATAAGGACAGTACTTAAATTTGGTACGCCCGTCCTTAGGGGTGTTTGTCCTTATTAAGGACAAAATATGTACTTAAAATGGGAGTTGCTGCTAAATTTGTAGACGTTTCGCTATGAATAAAAGGACTAAAACACCAATAATATATGCCGGGCGCATGCAGTTTCAAGTTCTGTTTAAAAATGGCTAGCCGTTGGGCATAGAGGGCCGTGGACAACGGCTGTAGCCGTCAAAGTCAAACACACGCGTGGGAGAGCAAGTTCCAGAGTGTTAAATACTGAATACTGATTGGTTAGCGCTAAATACTGATTCGTTTTATTGGACTTCTTATGGTTTCATTTCTTTGACTAATAAGGAAATTTGGGAAAGTGTTTCTGAAATAGGGGATTTGCACGAAAACCATTTAGCACTTGATTCTTGCGACAATTTCCTAAGTAATCCTTAAATTTTATCCGCGTGTGATGGTAACCCTAGTTTCGATTTACGTGATAGGACTGCTCAATGTAATGTCTTTCTAGACATAACTAGACATATCTTTTCGTAATATTTTTTAGTTGTCTTTTGACTGTGAAATTCGAAGACGTGAAATAAGGGCCAAAGTCTCTTAATTTCAATTTCCTGTTGCCAGGGAACGCGTCAAAACATAAGCTTAGTTTTAATATCCTAAGAAAATCTGTTAATCGCTGAATCTGGCAATACCAAGTTTGTTGCACGGAGTAGTTGAAATGCGGCAATGGTTACGAAATGTTCAAAGTTGCCCCATGCTTTTAGAATAACCCTGTTTTACGATACTTAATTTAAGTAAGTGGTGTCACTTAAATTTTTCTTCTTGTGAATTTAGTTAGCTAAATTTTAGTATTCTTTGTAGCTTCGAAGTTTAAAACAGACAAAGAATTAAAAAAACATTACGTGATGCATTTTTTGTGGAAAATTTAACGTTACGTGCGGATAAGGTTTTCGACTCACTGTATACTATTGTCATGCCATCTAGAAATGCTACTGAGAAGCTATTTAGAACCCACCGATTACCGAGAGAACTCGGTCAGTTGTAATCTATGGAGTGAGACGCAAAAGTAAAAAAAAAAAAAAAATAATAATAATAATAATAATAATAACTGTTTAACGAACATTTTTTGAGGTTGTATGAAATCATGGTCGTTCCATGTACCGCTAAGCCCTAAAAGTTGCATGCAGAACGCGCCAAAATTAATCGAGAAATTAAATAAAAATCGTACTCCTCTGCTTTTCTTAGAAAAAACAGGTAGTACGTTTGTTTTGTTATGTTTATTAGAGATTTACTCAAAATTACCAAAAAATAACTTTGAAGCTGTTCAAAAGCTATAGAACATCAAAAAACAACTTTCGTTGTCAAGGAAAGCCGCGGTCGCTTATATTTTGATTTTTTGTAGGGGTACTTCTGAAATGTTCTGCGATGAGGGACGAGGCTGACTTGCGAGGGCGACAAGTTTTTGAGAATTTTATTACCTAAAGTGGGGAAAAGCTTGCTTGATAATAGAAAAAAACGATAGAAGATTTATGTGATATAGCTGTGGCTTACGCACGAAGTTACAAGTGATTCATGTATTGTATTATAAAAACGGGCAACTATTCGTCAAATATTCAAAAGTTAAGATTTCCGTGAACTGCTGTGCAAAACTCACTGGTTTAGGCATGTGAATTGAAGGCAGTTTAGATTAATGAAATAAGTAGCTTACAGATTCTTTAATTTCTATTTTTACGCTTGCTAAGTAATCATAAGAAATTTTGTTGTCCCGAAGAGCTTGAAGTGAGCAACACGCGCCATCGGCCGCCGGATCATACTTTGCTCATTTTAGGTCTTTTTTACTCTAAAACCAGAACTGAGTCTTCTTACCAGTTTATTTTCGAAAGTAAACACATAAGAAGCTGTGTGATTTGCTTAACTGAAAGAAACTAAGCTAATTGGAGAAAGATTTTTTTTCCCAATTGGTTGGATTGTCCCTCATAGCCGAACATGCAGAGGAGGCTGGGGAAATTGGACTTCCGGCACTGTCTCTGCTAATTGAAATTTAATGGTAATTAGCGCAGAATTGAAGTATATATTGAAGGTGAACTACAATTCATATGATTTTCAATGCAAATGGATTACTTTAAAAAAATTATTTCTCTGAACTTTTGGATAGGCCCTCGTACAGCATACTTGTTGTATTTTAGCATGGTAATTTCGTGGCGTTTGAATTCAAGTCCGCTAAAACTGTTGCATTTTTCTGTGTTAATTCAACTTTCCTTCAAAATGTGTTGTTGAGCAGATTGACAGAGATAAAGCTAGAGTGTTCCAATATTGATTGGGATTGTCACTAAAGCTTTGTTACTATACATGTGTCATTATAAATTGAATGAGCATTTTTATGACACGCACGTTTAACACAATGTTTACTACCATGTTTACGTTTGTTTCCTTTGAGCCAACAGAAACATGGTTGCCGCAAAAAGGAGCCTCTATTTTGACAAGTTTATCCTTTCTTTACGTTTTTACCATGATGACAATGCCTTCATGGAGAGCAGGCATGTCTTCGTCTAGCTGCTATACGTTCAGATGCTAGTTTAGCTCGCGCTATACCTAAAAACTTAAAAAGCACAAAATATTATAATTAACACGCGTCACTTCTACTATGAATTTAATCTACAAATACATTCATCCGACTGTTCATCATGCCATAGTACGCTACCATAGACTCAAGCAGTATAAAACATGTATTTAGCAGGATGATTTTGACACAAGTCAATTAAATAAATAATAAATAATACAGCTATACACTAAGACCACGATTTCTTAATCAAATCGGAGGCTTTTTCCGCAACCATGATAATTCCGGCGTTGGTATTACCAGATACCACTTTCGGTATAATACTGCCATCAACCACTCTCACACCTTCCAGTCCATGAACTTTCAGCTCGTGGTCGACAACTGCCATAGGATCTGACCGCGGTCCCATCTTGCAGGTCCCCGTGAAATGATGAAACGTGTAGGTAACATGTCTAATAGCGCATTCCCAGTACTCATCACTCCCAAACGGCAAATTTCGGCAGGCTGGAAAAGGCTTGGTATGTAAACAACTTCCAAAGGAAGTCAAAGCCTTGGCTTGACTCATATTTATGGCGATGCGAATTCCTTCAATCAATATCTTAACATCCTCCGTGTCTGTTAGATAGTTTGCACTAATCACTGGTGAATCGTTGGGATTGTTGGTCCGAAGGCGTACAGTACCAGACGCTTTAGGACGCATAAGTGTAGGTACAATTGACCAGGTTTCTTTCTCGCTAAGATCTGCGTACCACTCGTTCCAAACGTCATTCTTGATCCCATAGTTTCTCCGTAACTGGGCTCCACCATCCGAAGCGGCCGTACCTGAAGTGATAATAAACTGCACGTCTGGGTAATCGTTGCCATTTTTGTCCGCATATTTCGTGTTCAACCAACCTAATCCTTCTACGCCTCCCAAAGAAGTAAACGGGCCACTTTTGTCTTTCGCATATCGCAGAGCATTGGGGATAGTAACAAATTTTTTTGTGAGAAACTTAACGGGTTTTTCTAACGTGAAGACAAGGCCCCCAAAACCGATGTGATCTTGGAGATTTTCTCCCACGCCCTGCAAACCATGGACTACTGGGATTCCCATCTCCTCCAAGTGATCTTTAGGTCCAACTCCACTGAGCATCAGTAACTGGGGACTGTTAAAACTACCAGCAGACACGACCACTTCCTTGGTTGACAGAGCTTGCCAAGTCTGTCCAAATCTGTGGTATTCAACCCCAATTATTCGTTTAGGCAACTCTTTGTCAAAAAGCAGTCTCGTGACCTGAGCTCCCGTAGCCACATGTAAGTTAGGACGCCGACGAGCCGGTTTCAGGTACGCTTTTGCAGTGGAGCACCGCTTGCCTTCTCGGATTGTACCTTGCGGGATCATGAAGCCAGTCTGATTTGCGCCGTTACAGTCCCGGACAGGGTAGCCTAACTCTTTCGCAGCATCCATGTAGGCTTCTCCCAAAGGAGAGATCCACGGTGGCTCGCTTACAGTAAGGTATCCCCCGGACCCGTGATATTTGGTCGCCACGTACTCAGTATTTTTGTTATCCTCGGCTTTTACGAAATAGGGCAGAATTTCTTTATAGCTCCAACCAGGGTTCCCCGCTTTAGCCCAGTTATCGAAGTCATGCTGGTTTCCTCTTACATACCTACACCGTAACACAACATTTAGTACGTCTGTAAGTGGTCCAAAGTAAGAATATAAACAATAAAACAAAAACGAAAAATAATTATTACAAGTAAGGAATAACTCAAACAGCTAGAGCGTGAACACAACTCACAGCATATAATTCAGCACGCTGGTACCTCCTAATACTTTTCCACCGGGGAAATTGCACTGTTGATTGTCAAATGCGAGACACGCTCCTGTTTGAGGCTCGGCTTGGTATTTATAATCCAAAGGTGACAACTGCAACGCGCCAGCGAAAGCGGGAATATCCGAAATCACATTTTCTTCTAATCCGGCTTCCAGTAGCAATACTTTCCAGTTTTGGACCTCCGATAACCGAGAGGCTAACACGGCACCGGCAGATCCTCCTCCAACAACAATAAAGTCATAATTTCGACTTAAAAGGAGTCGAGGGGTGTACACTTTTCTCGTCAAGGGGTTCAATTCATTCCACTGAAACACGGCCAGCAATAGCATTGTAGTCGGGAACAAATAGAATATTTGCTTCAAGAGCACGAAATTGGCCAATAAAACTTCTACGCTGGGAATACTGAATACGTTGACCCATCGCGGTATGGATGCAATGGTTAACATGTTAGGGAAATTGCAAATTTGAGACCCAGCGAGGTCAAAACCTATCTAAACACTACCGGAGGATGTGTGGGTGGAAACCCTTTTATATTAATCGACTCGCACCTTAAAGGCTTACATTCCGTCCTTTTCCCAGATCTTTTACCTATTCAGAGAATTAGAAGCGCCCATTAGTGACCCCATTCGTAAAAGGTCAGGAGTTCAGCTACCCAGTCAGGCTTTAACAATAAGACATAAAAGAAATGAAAGCCTCAATGGCGTAGCCTACCATGGGTTGGGATGGTTTCTGAATTATTTAAGCCCCAAGCTTTCAACTTCTAAGATATAACGAGGACAGCGACGAGCCAGTGTCACATATGTTAAAAATAAAATTGAAAATAAAGAGATGGAAATGTCTGCCTCATGTTGAGATGGGAAATATGAAACACGGTATACACACAAAGTCTTCGTGAAGAAACCATTGTTCCAGACAGTGGGGATGTGGTAGTAAACTAACTGTTCAGGGAGAAAATTCGGTAAAGACCAGAAGAGAAATCACTTAAAATAATTTGACAATCCAATGCAAATTTGGAACAAGGTAGTGATTTTTCATCGAAAAACTGATAATTAAAAAGTTCAGGCAAACTTATCTCAGTTAAGATAATTGGAAATGGTCACAAAGAAAGCAAATGAGAAGGAGTCTATTTATCGCAAGGACAAAATGCTAAAAATAAGAGCGATTTAGAGGAACAAGGGCCGTTGTTTCCTAGTTACGGTTGAAAAACGGAAGAAAGTGACCTTAACTCGGTTCAAGTGCAAACCTCGCTATTGCGTACAGTACGTAGAGCCTGCAAGGGCTTCAGCATTACTAAAATGGTGTGAACTTTGCTTTCCTGTCAAGAATGACCCACCGACCATCCTTAATCCTAAGGCTAAGGTGCCTTTTTCATTTCCTAGATCTCCGTGTATGATACGGAATGGACCGACACCGGTTTGCCAGTAAGTTATGCGGAGAAGGTGAGGTGTGACACAGATTCTCTGTCCTCCTTTTCCCGGTTTCCAGCCGGCAACACCCTTCCGATCAACCTTCACCTTGGCCGTTTGAAGTGCTTGCTTTTACTGCTGTGTAGGCCTGCACGGCGATATTTGTGCGTGCAAGAACGTTTCCTTAAATAAAAGAACACCATTTTCACCAATTTAGTGAAGCTTTCTGCGCTACTTCCAATCTCAGTACGATGAATGGATTGACAGAATGCAGACCGGTTGTTTTAGAAAAACTGAATTGTGCTAAATCAGTCAGAAACTCGTCCGAAAACAGTAAAAAACCGTACTAAATTAGCTCTGTCACATATTTACGAAACCACTTGCTGTATTCGTATAGAACGCTAACATGCACTCATAACTTAAACAATAAATACGACAATAAATTACAAAAGAACGTCCGCAACAAAAGTTTCAACAAAAATTCACCGGTTTCAACGTCACTAGGAACGTAAACATAAACAATAGATAAAATGAGCTTTGTTTTACATGAACCTAGTTTCCATATATGGCTTATGCGTAAAACGTTTTTAAATAAAACACGAACACAGTTTAGTTTCTTCGTTGAATTCCCTAATTTACACATTATCAGTGATATTTTAGAATTAAATTCAGTTAAATTCAGCTTGCTTGTGTTGCGTTGATAGCAACCGAGGAATCTGTTTCATTTCCATCGAAGTGCATACTTCTTTTCCGCTGGCCCAGCCATTTATCTTTGATCATGTCTGAAGCCTTTTCGCCAATCATGATAACGGGAGCGTTCGTATTTCCCGAGACTACGTCCGGAAATATGCTTGCGTCGACAACCCGTAGGTTTTCGATTCCGTGCACGAGCAGCTGGGGACTAACTACCGCAGTGGAATCAGTTGAAGGTCCCATTTTGCACGTACAACTAAAGTGGTAGAACGTGATAGTCATTTGCCGCACCAGGCAATCCCAGTACTCGTCACTAGCAAAGGCGATGTTTTCGCAACCAGGGTAAGGGGCGGTGTACAACTGGGTGTTCAAGCGTTTGAACGCGTTAGTTTGCGTGAGCTGCAATGCCTGCTTTACTCCTTCGACCAAAATTTTCGCGTCTTGATCCACAGTCAAGTATTGAGGATCGATTACCGGAGGTTCAAAGGGGTTGGTGTTGCGTAAACGAATGGTTCCTTTAGCTTGGGGACGTAAGAGCGTCGGATTGATTGAGAAAACTTCCAACTTCTGGACTGGATCGTAGAACTTGCGCCAAACGTCATCCCGGATGTTGTAGTTGTTTCGGACATTAGTACCGCCGTCTGAGGCGGGGGAGCCGGAAACGAAGTGAAATTCCATGTCAGGGAAGTCTAACGTTGGATCTGCGTACTTAGTGTTCAAAAAGGCTAATCCTTCAACAGCACCTAGTACTGTTAACTGACCGTTCCGGTACATCGTGTAATTCACAACGTTGCCGAATTTGAGCAATCTACCTTCCTTAATGGTAATGGGTTTATCAATGGTGAACAACAGTCCTCCGACAGCGATGTGATCTTGCAAATTATTACCCACGGGTAAATCTTTGATGACGCTGATTCCTAGGCTCTCGAGATGATTCTTTGGCCCTACACCACTCAGCATCAAAAGTTGGGGACTATTGATGGCCCCGGCGCTGAGAATAACCTCTTTGCGAGCGATGATGGTATGAATTTTGCCAAAACGGATGAATTTTACGCCGTAGGCCTTTTTCGTGTCGGGGTTGATTAAGATCTTCATGACGGTGGATTTTTTGGCCAAGTGCAAATTTGTACGGCTACGGGCTGGACGCAAGAATGCCTTTTCGGTCGAACAACGTGCTCCATCGCGCAGAGTGCCTTGCGGATGGGTAAAGAGAGTTTGGGTGGCGCCGTTAATGTCACCAACTTTGTAGCCCAGCTCTTGTGCTCCGTCTAAGAAAGCGTCCACTAGTTCGGTGCGGTAAGGTGGCGTTTCAATCGTCAAGTATCCACCAGTTGCATGGTATTTGGAATCTTGAGCGTATTCGGAATTCCTCTGATCTTCGGACTTCTTGAAATACGGCAACACGTCATCCCAGCCCCAGCCAGTATTGCCCGCAGCAGCCCAATTGTCATAGTCTCGTCGATTGCCACGCACGTAAAGCATGTAGTTCAGCACCTATAAAAAGGAAAATGTTGACGTTATTTAATGTGTCTATAAAATTTATTCGAGTAATACTATTTCAACTTGCTGGGCACTTGCAGAGTCACTGTCAATAAAGCTTTCACCATCAACTCAAGATGCCTTGTTTTTCGACGGTTGACTACACAACATTTTACGGCCCTCCTTTACATATTCAGATGAGTTCTAGACGGTCACAGTCAACGGTTCATGATTCGAGTTAAAGATTGCCGTGCAGTAAGGGAGTTAAAAGCAAAGGTATCTTTATTTCTTTAAAGCCGAGTTGATGTTCGCTTTTTCCTTAATCATTTATATAACAAAAGCATTCTTTTTAATTTCGTTTCTGTTTATTACCGAACTCCCGCCAAGAACTTTTCCTCGCGGCCAGTTGCAGCGTCGGTCGTTGAAACCTAGACACGCTCTTTCTTGTGGCTCTGTTTGGTACTTCCAGTCGTAATAAGTCAACTGGTTAATGGAGGCAAAAGCTGGAACGTCCGTAAGAAAATTGCCATCTGTGCCAGCTTCTATGAGCAAAGTGGTCCAATCTGGTATTTCTGTTAAACGGTTGGCGACTACCGCGCCTCCCGAACCGGCACCCACGACGATGAAGTCGTATTCGCGCTCGAAGATCAATTTCTCCTTCAATCTTTCGTTTGGTGCAACATCGTCGTGGCGGTACATCGCCAACATGATCAAGAAAAACGGGAAAAGCCACGCGGCCTGGATGCCATATCGCACATATCCCGCAAAAACTTGCGAGGTGGGAATGGTGTAAATCGGAATGCGGGTGAACAACTTTTCGATGAACACCATTTTTCTGGAAAATGTGCTCTAAGAATGTCACGCAACGAAGTTCACTTAAAGTCTTCTTGTTTTCGGAAAATGCGAGTCAAACCACTTCAACAGTTTGTCCGACAGGTATCGTCACTTTTAGTTGGTCAGCACTCTTTCGACAACCCGAAGATTAAGTGATAAAAAGCGCCTCGACCAGTTTTGCGCTCACATTGCCAGTGTACAAGGCAATAACTCTACTGGGTAACTGGGACCCAGGTCAAAAAGTCTCTCTGCCTTTATTCCGATCGGATTTGGGAGAGAGTTGGATGAGCAAATACATCCACCTGACCGAAGTTGTAGCTTGCAACTAAGAGGAGGATAAGATTGCACTAAGCATCTGACCAAGACTTTCGTGCGTAGCCTATCTTACCAATGGTCTTCCTTTTTTCAGTTCCCGTTTCCCTGTCAGGTGTGTGGGGTGACTACTTTTTCCCGCTCAGCTCCGCTCTTGCGCCAGCCAACACCGTTTTCCTGACCAGCTATTGCGCTAAAGTAGGCTACCCTACATTTTCACCTCCTTAAAGAAAAATGCCCCCAGACGCATTCGCTCATCGCTTCAAAACCCCCTCCATTTGCCACTGTTGTGTAGGCTCTACATTCCTAATGCAGTCTAGATTAGGCTAAAGGGCAACAGAAAACATCATGAATGCAAGAAAAGGAACGTCATCGTGACCAAGCGGTTGCATTCTTCCTAGTTCTACCTTTCAAACACGGCAATACACAAACTCGACAGGATCCAACAAACCATCAGTCTAAAGTCTCTTTGCATTAAACAAATAAGCCCCAATTAAAACGAGGTGAAGTTTCCCGCGTTACTTCGAAGTTTGCCTAACGGTTGTATAGTACAGTATATTCTGCACCTTGTGTACCGAATGTTGAGTAACAAGTGGCATTGTACTTTTTCTCAAGTTCAAGGAGCTCAGACCGGTTTCGATTAGACAAACGCTTACGTGAGCCCCATCTGTTTGTCTGGCCTGCGTATGCCAGCTTGTCTACAGCCTTGCCATAAATTGTTTTTGCCTAAAAAGAACCCGTTGAGAAACTAACAGCATCAAATGTTGCGGTGAACGCTCCTAAGATTCCTAACAGAATCTCGATATTGTTTTCATACATAATGCCTCCTTTTATCTCCTCTTTTTCTTGGTTTTAAAATAATGCTCGGTTTCACTCTAGGCGGGCCGAGATAGCTGATCAGGTTGCAATGCATACTTAAGCAGAATTTTATGAATGTCATAGAGTACCCAGGCTACGGGAGTTTAGGCTCTCCTTTACAGTTGCAGGGGGCCGTCATTGGCCTTCCGAGTAAAAGAGCAAGTTCTACACCTTATAGAAGAGGGAACGGACTCCCGCCGATCCTGCACTAGGTCACATAACGGTCACAACTTTTCCTATGCAAGCAGGGATAGGTTCTTTAACACTAACGCTTACATTTGTTTCTTTTTTTGGGCACAAGATACAAGCTCCGCCCTGAAAAAATGCGCTACGTGCGGACCAAAATCCTCCTTACTTAACTCCCACGTGCCCATCCTCTAGTACCAAACCCTAGACTTTCCGCACACTTTCGAAGAGCCAACCATTGCCACTAGGCTTTATCTTAAGGGACACCCAATATTCACCCACTTACGGAACAGGAAAAAAGGGGAGAATTTTAATAAGAAACGTGCGTGAGGGAATTTTTTGGCCTCCTTTCGCAGAAGGGTTACGATTTCGAGGGGAATGTGGGCTATCCCTGTAATTCACGTGCGAATTCTCACGTTTTCTCACTCGAGGAATGGTCGTGGCAATGGGAATGTAAGGAAACCAAGCGACACTTCCATTTTTCTATCCACCAATTATTCTGTCAAAAGTCAATTTTCTTGTATTTTGAGCCAGAAATAGTACAAAATAAGGAAAACAGTCACGTAGGCTAGCACGGTTCTTTATCTCCTAACGGTTTTGTCTCAATCATGTTAATTACGGAAAATGTTGGCGGTCCCATCGCCAGAGGGTTCCATCGTCACAGACGCAAATTAGCACGTTGCCGTTTCGGCTGAGTGCCGTTTGTCGAATGGCTGACGTGCATTTAGGGTGACCGAGAACAATGTGACGAGCCGCTTTCGGATCCTCCAAGTCCAGGTCCCATACGTAGGTCTTTCCTGCTTGGTTACCCAACGCCAAAACCTTTTTTTTTTTTTTTTTTTTTTTTTTTGTCGATCAATGGGGAAAAAAGGATGATAGCTGTGATTATCAATCTGCTTCAATTTCAGAGAGATTGATTTTCGTTTTGTATTTCTTGCTTACCTTATTCCACGCATCGACAGAAAAACGCATGAACCAGATCTCACAGTCACGATAGTCAAAGCAATGGATGAGAGTCACGTCGTTTTGGTTATGCTTTAATTCCGTGTCTTGCAGATTTCCTGGTTTCCAGCAGATGATGCTGTTCTGGCATGACTGCGTACAGAAAAGTCGTTAATATCTTTTGTTAACTTTAAAAGTAAAAAACAAAGTACGGAATGATTTACAGTGAATGAATATTGAAAACTCGAATTTCGAAAAAAAAGATAACTAAAAAGAGTTAATAGACACCATTTGTAAAATAAAAAGGAAAGGGATCTTTTACTTTGGAAAGAACGAAATCACCAATCAAACGAACGCAGTCGACGTAGTTGCGGTGAATGTCGCGCGTGGAAAAATCCGGAAAATGTTCGCGCACTGTTTTAAAAGGTCCCCGGCTTTTATTCATTTGGAACGTGTAAGAAGACTGGATCGCTTCTTGCATATCCGGTTTATCCAAACGCCAAATTTTAATGGAATGATCCATTCCACACGAAATTATTTTGGTACCGTTTGTGTCGAAATCCTGCAATAATAATAATAATAATAATAATAATAATAATAATAATAATAATAATAATAATAATAATAATAATACACTCTTAAGATCAAGCCTTTTTGCATTGAGTCCTTTCTTTATAATCAGCACGTCATAAATCTAAGCCATATGCATCATAGCTATTCAAAAAGCATTTAAAACTACATAGCAACTAAGTTTTGTCATAAAATTTCATAACAGAAGCGTTTTTCAAGCGCAAAATGCGACAAGGTCTTATGTCTTCTTTTTCCCTGCAAGTCAGGTTAACGATATAACACTAAAATGCTTGAATGTTAACGTAACAGGTTTCTAGCTTATTCAAACATCCTGTTTGTTTTTTAGTACTTTTAAGAAAATCATAAATAAGTGAGAAAAGCTTACA
Organism: Triops longicaudatus; assembly: GCA_022885665.1. Taxonomy (NCBI): domain Eukaryota; kingdom Metazoa; phylum Arthropoda; class Branchiopoda; order Notostraca; family Triopsidae; genus Triops; species Triops longicaudatus. The sequence continues at coordinate 923,979 of JAGQDJ010000045.1, read as the reverse complement.
GCACTCAACACTTCATCTCGATGTCCTTCTACTCCACCAAAAATGGCAATACATTGGTCGGTCCGAATATTCCACAGCCGTAAAGTATGGTCTTTTGACACGGACAATAATAAGGACGGCTCCAAAGGATGAAATGCGATTTCGTTAATTGCATGACCATGTCCTATATCGAAGACAAAGAAGTCCGCAAAAAGGGGTCGATTAGGAAGCATGCGACTCTCAACGGTACTCGAGAATTCGAATCTGTCTTTATTTCTTTTGTTTTTCCCTCGCGTTCTTTCTTTTTTTTTTTTTTTTTTTTTCTTGTAAAATGAAGATTCTCAAGCAATTTTTTTTTGTTTAACGGACAAAACGAAGAGAAAAGAAACTAGGGTGAACTCAAGACACAAACTTAATTTACCTATGTAATGTTTGATGCAAAGCATGGCTGCTGGACTAAACAACCGAATAATGCCTCTGGATCCTGCCGCTGCCAACAATGGCTTTCCTGTTTCTTCATCGTAGGACCAGGCGACCGTGTAATAGAGTTCTTCTGGCTGCCAAACAAACGCGAAAATTCACACTCCGTTAGAAACGTAACTGTAAAACGCTTCAGGAAGTAAAAAAAAAACGACTGAAAAAATAGCGAGTACTTTTCAAAAATAGGAGAAAGAGCAAAGCAAGCTTTTTGATTGTTTATATAACAATCGAGACCATACTGCCACGGAGCATTTAAGGGATTTTTAAGTCGCTGAACAAGTTTTTATGAGTCAAACTTACGTCCGGGTCGGCGTAACACTGTAAAATTCGAATTCCACCCCCCTCAGGGCACTCGTATATTGTTACACGATTACTCCCGGCAGTGGCGAATATCAACGGCTGCCCTTCTTTGAGAACGTGGTTGAACTGGACCCCAAAAATATTTTGTCCATGGTTTTCTTTCACGTAGCAACTAACAAAACGACGTGAGATACAAAACAGGATTACATTTAAACGAAATTAGGAAACGGTGAACTTACTTGAACTGATATGCGAGTCTACTGGATCTGATAGCTTTTCTACGATTTTTCCGTGCTCTTTTGTTGGCTATCTGTGTAGGAGTATCACTACGAGAAGCAGTGTCAATGGTAGAAGTACTACCGATGCTTGAGGTTTCCTGAGAAAATGTATAATAGCCTGAGTTAATAGTGGAGAGCACTTACAATCATAATCGAAATGAGTCTAAATTAATAATTAATTTTATAAAAACTGGTCAATGCTCAAAAAGCAAAAGTGCTAAAAAATCGCGCAACTTACTACTTCATCTCCTGAATCCTCAGCATCAATACTTGTATTTTCCTGTGATCGCTTCATATTTACTTATCACAATAATGTATACCGAGGATTTTTTATTATCGGTAAGTTAATTCCCTAAGGTTTCTTACTGCTTCGATTCTCTTTTGTATTTAATTGCTCGCGAGCGCCAAGGCTCGTAAAATAATGAAAATTCTGAACTTCACCTTCTAAATAAAACATCAAGCACATGCACTGGATACCTAACCGGATCAGATAGCTAAATGCTGATGGGTGATTGCTATATCGGATGAACGGAACCAAACTTCTTCCAAATTTCTTTATTTCCTTTGGATTTAACAGGTTATGTTCTAGGACGATAGGGAGCCGTCAATTCAAAACACAAAAACAAAGAACTCATTCCAAAGAATGTTTATCGATTCAATTTTTCTTTTCGATTCGATTAATCCGTTAAAGCGCCATGTTCAACCTTTTGTTTTGTTTCCTTTCCACGCAGGGTATACTCCTAAAGCTGCTACTACTCCTAATTCTACAACAAATAATGATAACAACAGTAACTATCGTAAAGTCACACCAAGAACGAAATCAACAAGACTATTCAAAATAAATTCATAAAGACACGTTTATTTTATTACTACAATACGCTAATTCTCAAAAAATATCAGGAAACTTTATTATTCGCTCCAGATTCCGTTGTCGATCCTGACGGTATGAACTTCAATACGTCTTTGGACATTATGCGAGCATCTTTTACGTTTTCTGGCATATAAAGTTCGAACGTCCTGAAATATTTGACAATGTTTCCTATAGAAACGAATGAGTAAATCAACTGTCATAGATTACGTAATGCATGTTTACTAGTTTTGTCCAAGTCAAGATTATATTTAAGGGCTAAGGACTCAACGTCTTTCGGATCCGAGTGGGTCTGATATGCAGAAAGGAGAAGCATCGCTTGTCGGATGGTAATTTTGCCCACTGGGACATTCTGAGGCTCTTGGAAGCCATACTCTGGTTCCTCGACGAGGCTTCTTCTTTGTGGCAGCTGACGAGTGGTATTTTCGCGATCCACCGGTTTTCTCTACAAAAGGTTAATTCGTAGTAAGATAAACTCTAACTACAATGAAAAATATGAAAATGCTCACCGCTAGTGGTTTATCTTCGGAAATAACGTAAACCTTTTTTAACATATCATCCAATGACCGGTCTTTTTGTTCCAAGAAATGCGACAATTCTGGAACATCTAGAAAACATATATTTAACAACCACCTCGTAAGACTATGTAATTTCAAAACACAATTTTAAAGACAGAATACCTTGCTTTATCTGTTCGAGTTGTCTCTCTACAGAGGGATGCCATGGTGCAGGTTTGGGTTTGCCTTGAGAGATTACTTTATGAGCCCTTGCCTCTACTGCAAAATTTCTGAATGGCTTTGTTACAGTCGACAGTACTTTACCCATTTTTGTGTGATGGATTTGTTTCTTGTGAACATGAATTCATGTTTGCATAATAGTTATGTACACGTCTGCTAGATGGCGATAGTTAAGATATAAATTTTCGAAACAAATAATGTATTGACACTTTTGCTGGTTTCTGACACGATTTGCTAAGTGATTTACGCTCCAAGTTGCTTTGGCAAATGCTGTTTGGAGTACCATTGCTACATTTGGAGGCTGGAAGCTCTTTTTGGGGTTAAGCAATTGTAATTAAGTCGAGACTACAACCTGCCGAGTTGGAACGTCTGGCTTCCAGATTTGTCACATCACTGGCGTGGAGAGTGAGTGGAGTTTTCCTGGACTGAACTGATTTTATGCAAGGTTAGTAATGTCGCTGGCTTTCGTTCTAAGTGTCAGTCGGCAATCGAGTAAAGATGATTTATTGCTGTCACAACAAAGTCAATCTTTCATAGGAAAATAACATCAAACGCCGACGCAGACGGTATCTCTCCTGAATTCTATCTTCCCACCTGACATTCACTTTATCTGTCTTTTTGGTTTTTAGTAAAATGTAATGCCTGTTTACTGAAAGTATTTTGCATCATGTAGTTTAACATTGAAAACAGTAGTACTTTGCAGGGATAAACAATTTCTCGTGACGTCAGCACATGCCCGCGCTTTTTCATTTGCACAAGTGATTGCGATGGAGCGAAAATCGACGTTTACTGCAAGAGTATGCAGATCTCTGCGCCCGTCACTGAATCTTATTGCTGGATTTTTAGACGTAGAACATTGCAAATATTATCCACATTGGGAATTTCGATTTGATAAATAATTATAATTTTAATGTAATTTCAATTCGATACATATTTATCCCTTTTAATGCATTACTATTTATTTCTGATTAATCTAACTTTATTCTTATACTGTTTGGATAATTCTTTTGGAAGGTGGTCCTGACGAACATCGATAAGTTTTTATAACGCATTCTAATGGTATAAGTTATGCGGGAATGCGTTCTGTAATACGCGTGTATTAAAGTGTGAAAACAAGAATAAGTAGGTTTTGCGGGTATTCTCATACTCGGTAGTCGAATAAAACCGTGTTTTGTAGTTAATTTGCTCACACGAACGGAAAAGTATTTCCTTATGGTCTTCATTACACACGGTGCGGGAGTACATTAAAGGCGTGCGTACGCGAGGAACTTTTAATCGCGACTCGTTCGAGGAACTCAGCCTTTGCAACCCATCGTAATTACCTGTTTAATTACCTAATTTTTAATTATATAAATACCTCAAGTTTGGTGTATTAGCTTGATTTGACTCTGTGCAAAATCGAGTGACGAAGCAGTCATCGACAAATATTACAGGACAAGCTAATGCGAATTTACTTGTAATTTGTTGACAACTTATAAGCCGTCAGAGATTTGTGCAGTAAACTTTAATTCGTGAGAAAATTTTGAGATGTTTAAAAATATAAAGAGCTGTGGATTTGTGTCATTTAAGTGATGTTTCACTCGTTTTGAGGAAAGGAAAGTGGAGCGAAAATACCACATTTGTCAAATTGGTATATGGAGTGTGGGCAGGTTTTTTTTTAAGTAGAGGCTAGATTTTCATGATTTGAAAGCCCGCCTTCCTGTTCAGTGAACATAAATTCCAGGGTTGGTCATATCTAGATGCATTTTCTTACCTTACTTTTAAGGTGGTCATATAAAAACGTCACATTCTAAAGGCATTTTTTAGAAAAACGCTAAATATTAGGTTGATCAATTCCGTTCCGATTTTTACTCAAAATTCTTTAAAAAAATCTCTGTAAGTAGCAAATTTTACTAAATAGCATTAGAAACATTTTGTTGCATCACATCAGCCCTACGATTAGGTTGCATCAAAACTTTCTTTCTCTCAGATCGTCTGAGTTTTTTTTTTTTTTTTTTTTTTTTTTTTTTTTTTTTTTTTAACTGAACAACTTTGAGGTCAATTTTCAAACGATTTCTTTTTCTAAGACGGGAATTTTTTTGAGGACTGTTAGGACTTTAAGGTGGGTTCATTAAAACATTCAGGAAAGTTTCAACAGTTTCTATCGGGAAATCGAACCCATGCGGTACGCCTGTGTTCTATGGCTCAGCAGGTGCCGGGCCACAAGTCTGGTCTTCTTACGTAACCAGCGGATTTCAGGTGTATCACTAGACTCCCCTATTACATACAGACATTCGTGTATATCTTCTGAACTGTTGAGTGCAAGTTTGAATCCTCCAGTGTTGTTAGTTTGTCTGTGTCTACCCTTAAAGTGCGACCCTATCGATCGCCATTTTGAACTAAAAAAATTAAATCGCGAAACTGTGTAAAAAAAACTTAGAAGCACGCCTTCTTTTAGATCTTGAGGAACATAAACTTATTTTTTTCAGACGTTTCTGAAGCGTTGTGTCCCTCGTAGAAATAATAAAGCTAAATATGGCGATCATTTACAGCGGTATAGTCCATCTTTCGGCGCGGAATCAAAACTTTGCTTTGAGGCCACTGTATACCACTTTCCTTTAATGGCCAAGTTCTCTAGTAAACTGCTGTGAAAGATTTCGCAAAAACTGTTAAACATTTTGTAAGTCTGTTTCGAAGGTAAAGTGAAGAAAAATAATAGCTTGACAAAATCGTCGACATATTAGCTAAAAACTTATTTAGTAATTGCCAGAATGTCCTCAAAGTTTTCAACTTATCGACCGAAAAAGCAAAATAGAATTTTCTCGATGCACGGGTGAGGTATTTTTAAATCATACATTTTAGTGCAATAATCTGTATGAATCGTTAAGTACTGTGTCCGAAATCGTTCACGACAGTTTCACAATTTTAGCTGCTGAAATGTGCTGTTTAAGATGTAGTGGCGGGTAGCATGGGAAATTCATTCCAAAATAGGTGAAAGGTCAAAAGAATTAGCTTCAAGGAGATTACGTTGTTACTGTGCCCAAGGCTATTCTGTGGCTATTGCAAACAATAGTTTTCTTATAATATTTTTTCGGTATACCGAGCAAGTCAAGTTGGTCCACACGGGTTCTCGTAAGTTTAAGTTCTATTCCAGGAATTTTGCCTTCTGACTACCTGACGACTTCTTGTATTGAATTACTGTGTACATTACAAGGGAAAAAAATGCCCTTGTGAAGACAGCCTAACGGACATGCGAGGCCTACATTATTTGGGTAAAACAATGAAGCTTTTATGTATAAATATGGTCAAGGAAAGTGAAGATTGCTATATGTGTTTCCCACAACCTTAGCAATGACTAACATAATTTACTAATGTCACAGTCAGAAAAGGTAACATACGGTCTGTAAATACAGATTTAATGGAAGTGTGCGAAGTACTTTTCTCCTTGACAAATATACGAGTGTTGAGCACGGCTTCTACACAATTCTGTCATGCTATTTTTGGTTCAAATGTTTCCCAAAGCTGAAATCCCAATTAAAAAGGAGAAAGTTTAACAAGAAAACTCGGAAGACGAGGCGAACTGAGAAGAAACTCCTATAATCGCGTCAGTGATTTATATAACGTTACCCTTTAGGGAAAACTCCGGCACACTTCAGCGGGGTGTTCTAATCCGGGGATGATTAATGCAGTATTTCACATGTGTTTTCATTGCTAAACCAATTAACGATTTATTTCGCGCTTAATAAGTGTATAGACTGTTAGTTATGAGATAATGAAACTAGTGTTAACAATTGTGTAGAATATTTAGTGAAGTAATGCAACATATGAACAAAAGGTATACTAAATGCTTTCTATCTAAATGTCTCTAGTATATACACTGGTAACTACATATACAGTGGCAAAATCTAAATAGTATTTCCTTTTACTGCTAAGCTCCTGATTACATAGCCTGAATAGCCCCATGGCGAGTTCTGAGATTTCAAGTAGGATTTCCTAAGTAAAGGTCTGAAAGTTTTAGTTTCGCATTAATTCGTCCGTAGTGATTCCTGCAACGAATTCCCGTATTAAATGGTTAAAACATGAGTGTGATAGTAGTGTCATCTCTGGAACGATCCCAACCTTGGAAAAAATGTACAGTGGCTTCAAGGTCGGGAATCACCAAACTTGAAAAAATATTAAGTGAGAGACCCTCTTTACTCGTTATGAGCAAAACAGTGCACATATGCACTCAAACACCTGGGCTGTTTCAATTCGAAAGTGGTTGAAAGGTGGAACGGACTTGTTGGTCAACCCAACAGTTTACAGATTTTGTTTCAGGGAGATTTTTCTGCATTTGAGATGGAAAAAGGACTGTCTCTTAGTAAAAGGCAAAGAGCCTTACATAGACTATCTTTTGGGTTCTTATAAATACTCTCGATCCCATAGAAAAACCTGAAGGGAGGCTTTCATTTAAGTGAGCAACAATTTTTCGTGAAATGGATTTATCGACAATAAAACGAGCAGATTACATTTTCATTAGCCAGCTGCACAAAGAAATTATAATCACTTCGAAAAGTTCTAGGCTTGAGTTAAAACTCATGAAACGTGCAATTAAAAGAGAAAAGAGTAGTATAGAGTGCAACCGCTTATTTGAATAGGCTCGGGACCGGAGGGTCACTATTCAAATGTGCAGAGTATTCTAAAATACGGAGTTGCCTACATAGTATGATAAAAATTAGGAACTGAAGGCGACAAAAAGTAAACGTAATCTTGTCCTTAAGTATACTATCCCGTGTTTATAATTAGAATGTTAAAATTTTTAACATTCTTATTTTGAAAAAAAAATCCACGCTTGAACGCTGTTTTGCGTTCTTGTCTTTTGCATTGTATAAGAATGTTTTAAGGACGTTAAGCTGTTCGTATGCTTCACAACCCATGTTATCTATAAATCGAAGAACGACATAAATTGCATGAGAACCACTACTTGACTCGCGCAGAAATGTTGACCCTGCTTGGTAAGTCATCAGGTAAATTGGCTTAATTGATAAGTTATCAAGAGGGAAAGGTGTAGGTGAATGGTTGAAGCTTTCTTTGGGGCGTAGTGCCGTTTCAAGCATTTCGTGGAATCTTGCGACTTTCTGGTGTCAAAAGTTATAAACAAAGATCCTTGTTCACTTAGACAAAGTTATCCAACATTGTAAGATATACAACGGGACTTAAAAAGTAAAAAAAAAAACGGAATATTCAATTACGAAGTATTCAGTAAAAAGGAATGAGATTACATTGTGTTAAATGGGCTTAAAACGGGACCGTCAAAGTTTCCTTTAATTGTGCGGATTATTCAAATAACCTGTATTCAATTAAGTGGAGACCACTGTATATAGTTAACAAGAAGCAGTGAGACACATTTACGGCCAAGGCGTGTGCTCAGGCACTGTTACGTTGGATGGAACTCAAGGTGGATTGAACCTGTCAGAGAAAAACGTCTTCCAGACACGTTCCGGCAGTCCCTGGGCACGACGTCGTTTCGGTGGTGTCTCAATTGAAACAATCATTGTTGCCTTAGTTAGGTGCGGTAACATAGTGCGTTTGGCTAGAGTCGACTTGCTTATTGTAACTGTTTTATAATGTAAGTTACCGTAAGCATTAGAGTATCGTTTCCAAAACGAAACCTCCCAGATTGGTAAAGGATATCTGGCCAGTCTCCACACACGGCATTTAGCGTGAGCAGTGTCCCTAAGCGATACTAAAGCTTCTAGCTCGCATAGCTTCACAATTCCCGCGATGGCAACGTTCTTTGATGCCCAAGTGCAACGTGTTTAGAATAGGACCTTTCTTTAGCTCATGTTTAGTGCTGCAAGTACGCAATGAATTTCAACGAGAAACCTGAGGAATAGAAAAAGCTTTCGCAAGGCGTTTACAGTGCCATGTAAGGAGATTGAAGAAAAGAATTATCCTGTTTAGTTACCTCCCACGGTTTGTTGCATACTCGTTCTTACCCGGATGTCAATTTAATTAATTGATTAAAAGCGAAGACTTAACATTGCTGTGACGTCTGCTTGTAGGTATAATTACGTAAAACCTAGCATTGCAAAGCGAGTAGCCTATACACCGAAAATGGCACCACAACTCACACAGGAGCAAAAAGGAATGATACTTGGTTTAAGAGCCGGTGGCTTCTCTGTACGCCAAATAGCAGAGAAACTTGATTCCAGCAAGTCAACTGTTATGAGATGGCTTCAGCGTCAGAAGTACGAAGGAACGTTGCGCCGAAAGGTAAGGTCTTGTTTCTTGTTACGCGTTTTGCTAGTTACTTTTTTTTCGATTTCCCCAATATTAGTCTGGATCAGGTCGTCCAACAGCTTTGACTGATGAAGAAAAAATCAACTTGATGGCTGCGTATTGTTATAACCCTGCACTTTCGATGCAAGAACTCGCCGAAATGGCCGGCCTCGAGATTTCGCGCCAAACTGCCTACCGCGTCCTCGATGAAGCAGGCCTACTTCGTAGACGGCAGTCCCGCGCGGGGAAAAGCTCTTCCGGTGCTGCTTCAAGGATGTGGCTTGAAGATCGAAGGTTAGCATATTTGTCAATGTGATAGGCTTTGCTGAGTGAAGCGTGTGGCATTAAACTTTGCTTATGAATACATGGTGATTTCTTGTTAACTCTTTAGGACATCCAAGACCCGATTACGTGCCAAGTCACCTGCCAAGCAGCAGCAGCAACGTCGGTTGAACCTGGATCTTGGAGGTGAACCCATGGCAGGAACTGCAAATATTGAAGCGACCATTGAAGATTTTGTTGCTTCCGTGTTAAAGGGGCAACAAATGGCGTCAGGTAGTAGTAAGGTAATCTTTTTCGTGTTCATCAATTCCTTTTCTTGCAATAAATAGCTCAATCTTAGGGCAAATCAAGTAAAGGAAAGAAAGCTCGTTGCACTGCAGATGAAACAAACAGCAAAAATACTACCGAACTCATTCCTTTGGCAGAAAATACGTTGAACATTCAGCAAGATGTTCCAGACCATTTCCTTTGTTTATCAACAAGTATTCCTTCCCAAAGATTTTTTAAGTATAATAATGTTAAAAGATTTACTTGTTTTCCAATATAGACGCCTGTCCTGATGTTCCAAGTCGCAAGAGCTCTTCGGGTCAGCAAAATTCCGGGGGCAAACAGTCTCGATCAAAGGCGAATGCCGTCGGTGGAAGAGCAAAAGGGGTCAAAAAACAGAAAGTGAGTCACTTGATCTTTGACGCATAAGTTCCATAGTGTTAGAAGCAGATGTGTTACTGGAAGACACCGTGGCTAAAGGTGCTTCCGATAAGCAAAAGGACGTTTCTACGTTTTTTCTCAAATATACAGCTACACTGTTGACGGCATAATGCATCGTGAAATGGCGATCTTATGCACAGAAAACCTTTATGTTAAGCTTCTACTCTTGTAAAAACACATGTAAGACTTTTCAAAGTCACATTTCTGCGAGTCGTCGCCCTGATAATACAAGATTTTATTTAACAAAAAAATTACGAGGCATTCATTCGAGAAAGACGGATGATAAACTGGAGCAAATACATTTGAACTTGCACTTCATCGAAATTGTTCGTAACACGAAAGCCAGGTACTCCTGCTCCCTCGAGTGCGGCTTGTTGCTCGCGCACTTTCTGGTCCAACTGAAGAATCGTATTCATATCGAACTGCTTCTGTTCTTCCTTGAGTCGCGTTGCCAATGCAGTTCGCTGCTCCTCGTGCGAGGCTTTCATATCCTCGACAACATCCGCAGCGTGGAGTTGTCTCTGCGCTTCCTCTAATTCGACATCTAAAGTTCTATGAAGCTGTTCTCGATCGTCTACAATTCGCATTTATTTTATTTTTCATTTTGCCTTTCACAACCATACACCACAACAATACTTTTTTGTCTTTTGAGCAATTCCAGCCGTTGGTGTAGGAGTTGTTTCTCGGTTATCTGTTGTATTTCGCTGAGGCCGATGACAATTTCGAATATAGTATCGCTCAGTAAGGCATTAGCAAGGCTCGAGAGCAATTCTACAGGTAGCCGCTGTTGATATTTTCTGTACGTTCAAATAAGTGTACAGAAAGATAGGAGTACAGAAATAATAAGTGTACAGAAATATACTCTGGGAGCTCTCTGGTCATCTCTTGTAGTTTTTCGTGCAGAAAATAAAGTCGCTGCTGCGTTTCTTCGGGGCTTCTCTGCATTTTCCACACTTTTCTCCTCTGAAATGTACAGGATTTTTATATTAATCGTTTCCGGTCTTTTAACAGTATTAAAAGCCCCGAAACATATGGAAATCCCGAGATAATTTTTGCTCTTCCCAGGTTTTGTCCTCTCGGGGTTTCCAAAATACTGCAGCGCCCAAGCTCTTGAACTTGCCGCATCGTAAACATTTTCCTCATTCTTCGAACTTCCCGGAACCTATCTCGTCGCAAAAAAAAGTAATTTTCGATGCGGATAAAAAAGATCCCTGCGTGGTCCCGTAAATATATCGATAGAATTTTAAGCTTAACTGATGCATTTTTCTCATTTGCCTCCCCCCCCCCCATTACTGATTCGGTCCTCTGTTTCGTACTTTTTCGTCTTCCTCACCGCCACTTCGATTAGTAGTATACCCATCCTAACCTAATGAAACCTAAACTAAATAAAAGAAAACGTAATTAAACTTATTTTAACAAACTTTAGTGCACTTAATCCTACGCAAGCCATGGGAAAGGGAATGGAAAAGAAAGGTCAATTGTGTTACGTTAGATTAGGGTAGGCCCAGATTATATTCAGGTATGTTTACATGTAAGTTTTATTGCAATTTTTACCTACTGGAAGCGCTTCTTAAACAAACAAGTCGAGGAGGGATGTATAACAGAAAACTAGCCTTTTATTAAAGTCAATCCAAATAAATTAATTGAAGAGATGGCATAGATTTGACTACATACGATTCTACCTGATCATATCTTTTGGGCCAAGACCCGGTACGCAGCTTAGTAGTGGATATGGCTTCTAGGCTGCACTATATGAAGATGTTGCCCAGTCCGCGGATTGGAGACCGCGGGTGCCTATACACGTGCCATATCCACAGTTGCTATGCTTTCACAACAAGTCATTTAATGTGATTATTCCCTACTCTTGTCCTTGCTTTTGGTTTACTAAGTGCCAAACAAAGTATTTTCAGACTTAAAGAAAATTAACAGTCATAGTATCTTAAGAAAACTCAACGTGTAAAAGTGCGTTTTTTAACAAGCCAATTTACATCTCAAGTTCCTGTGCCACACAATAAATCTTTTCTCCCTAACACCTTAATTAGCATAAGCTCGTGACCTTCGCACCAAAAAGCTGCCATAGTAACGAGTGTTGTTAGGTGCTAAAGTGAGGATTTGGAAGCGCAGAACTCGCGATCCAACAGAGAAATAATAGGCCACTTTTGTGTTAAGAAGTTTTCTTTCTTACCTCAAATAAGAGTGCAAAAGTGGTAGGGCGAACTTTGACCTCAAGAAGTTAACAACTCAAGTTCTTGGAACTAAAAACGTGAACTCTAAACAAAATTCAAGACGGCTTGTCCCTGTGGCTCCTCCCATCTGTCCTCATTTGGGGAATCCGGCAGGTAACTGGCGCATTGAGCGCCAATTTCAAAAATCCGTAGGATTTTCTTACCATGAATGGGATCAAGGTAGTGATGAACAGGTCAAAAGTAATGAAAAGCACTCAAGGTTCGTATTGTTCTCTTATAATGATCAAGGAAATCCTCCCTGGAAAATAGGGATTTCCCTATGCTTAGAGATCTAAAACACAAGGTCAAGAATTTCCACTTTCCTGGTAAACAGGTGTATTATTAACAATCCTGTTTGAGCTTACGACAACACGTTTTTCGGCTGTAAGAAATCAAGGCCAAGATCGCTTCATGATTCCGCCACGGGTATTTGAAAATGCAAGTGACAGGCTAACGAAAGCTTCCTTGCTACATGATCTTTCTGTTAATAAGTCTTGAAGGTCTTTAGGAAGAAAACGTTTATTTAAAAAATAAGAAAAAATTACAAACAAAAAACTCCCGGCTTAAACATTCAGAGGGAATCTGGAAATAGTGAAATACCTTGACCAGCAAAGTATAATTACCCTAACATTGGCCTCATTCGGGATCCCGCTATTTCGCCAGTGTCCTCGTTGCACCCTTTTTCACCGTAATTTTTGTATTCTTATTTGGTTGTGTAACGCCGTTGAGTGATCTCATTTCGGATTATCCGTCAGGAGCAAAAAATTGGAAACTTTCCCTTTCGTGGTTAGGGAACTAGTTCCTGGCCTCCATAATCAACAGCTTCCCTATAGTATATCCGGTCTGTTAAAGTTCAAGGGTATCAAGCCCCTAAAAGGGAATTACAAAAAAAGTGGTCTGAATTTAGGTCGAAGCCGATTTTTGGAGTACTTTTTGAATTTTAGAAGGAACTACGGCTTTAGAAGGCTTAGGAAGGAACTACGTTTAACAAAACACAGCTAATGACACAATTAAAAAAAAATAAAGATTTTTGATTGTGTGTGTGTGTGTTTTAAGCAGCCCATTTAATGGGCTTTTGTGAGTTTTAGATAGTTAGGTTATTTTTCATTGTTCAGTTGTTGAAGACACGCTCCTTGAGCAAGCTTGTCAGCTCAGTGTAATAAAACTTGCGCGAAGCCCGTTTGAAATGTCGAAAAGCGATGAAGAGTATTCTTTGTTCGACTTTTCTTTGAAATAACTTTGTCTGGCGTTGCAAACACAAAGCACAGCAAAGCACGAAAGCATCAGACTTGTTATTTGCGTAGCGGAGTGCTGTAATGAAGTCTTCAGCCGAAGGGCAAATCCATGTTGAAAGGCCAAATAAGAATCTTTTTCACCGGAATTTCATTTGCAGTCTATGAACTATTGTTTTGTAGCTGACAGAAAATCGTCAAGCGATTTCTGTAACACTTAAATATATGGCGTTCTGGGAAGTTGCAAAGACTGGCGGGTAGGACGCCCATGATTGAAGATCCTTTAAATTCACGGAATAATATAATCTTAGTTAATGCTTACAGCCTCCGTCAGTGAACAGTATGTTCGTGTCCGTCACGCTTTTCAGAAATAGTCACGAAAGTAGAGTTACGACTTCAAAATGTATTAAAGCGAAGTAATAAAAAGGCACAGAAGTCGTAGTAAAGAAACAAAAAGGAGAGGAAGCATAATGTAATTTGATCGTAACTAGTTTTTGACACCAGTATAAGTGATCCCTTAACTGAGTACAGTGTACTACGGCTAATAAAGCAATCAACTATTAACATCTTATTCAGTTATTTAATGAAAACGCCAGGAACTGCAAGCTCTTGCCATGATTTTCGTGATAGTCATATTTTAAGCCATCTCTTGAACTGGCTTTATTGAGGTCTCACTGTAAATGGTCAGTGGACATTCATATTCATTATGAATGCGAACACATTCATGTTAATAAAACAACGCACATTTTAAAGTCAGTTAAAATGTTTAGAAGCTTTCAGTGAAGTTTTACGAAAAACATTTTTCTTGAAATTTCCAAATTTTGTAGCTTTGTTCCTGTGATAGAAGAATAAATGAACAAATATTGAAAGTGTATCTATAAGAAAATTAGATGTCAATTATGAAAAATTCTTTCTGTCGTAGAGTTGCATAATTTCGACATAATAATATAACAAATGATCAGCTATAATTTGGTCGATTTTTTTCCCGCTACCTCAGCCAGACGTCAGTTCATTTATGAAATTAAAATGGTGGTCAGGGCATATGAATACAGTTCGGAATTATATTCAATACAGATTCATCAAGTTATTTTGAATTTTGCTTGATGCTCATGGTCTGTTTATGATCAATCAGTAGAAAATCATGACAAAAATAAGTTTTTAGATTTGTAGTCTCCGAGATAATCATAAAAATCCGTAAAATGAAACTTAAGTTGCAGTTGCAGCGTCAAAATTAATTCAGTCGATATGTTCTTCCTCAAAATCATGGTCTAGAAAGGCGTGTTTTCTTATGTGGCATCTTCTTTAACACTTCGTTTATAGTCGTGATCTCTTTTCGATCATAGTACTGTGAGTTTGGTTATGTACTGTTAGACTAGCGGCAGTTTAGATTAAAGCAATGATCGGTCGCTGCATAAATTTCTGTGTTATTGTAAATGCACACTACAAAATTTGCTGTAAACCAAAAGCAAAAATTTGATAGACTACGTGTGTTTTCTACTGCGAAACGTTGCAGGATAATGGATGAATTACCAATCCAACGCCGTTTTTCAACATTTTTGGCGTATGTGTTTCGGTTCGCAAAAGTGTATGTGAAAAATTGTTCTTGGCGAAGTGGATGGGGATTAGCTGGGGAAACAGATGTCCTCGTGAGAGAACGTGCGTAATTCACACTATAACGTCCTTCAGATCTGTACCTTTAGCATTCTAAACTAGCTTCACTATTCTACAAAGACTTCTTAAAACTCGAATCACAATTATTGTTTGAAAAAGAAGCTACTTCACGTTAATTAGATCAGTTACTGTCGTCACTTTTTATGGCATTTCCTTTCACCGTGCATTGTGTGAATTTTCAACAAAGATGTATGGAACTACAGATGTGAAACTTTGAATTTCGAATTGGTAATATTTCGAGTCTTTTTTTTTTCAACAAAAGAATACACGATCGTTATTAAATAGTAATTGAGTGCAAATCATATCAATAAATGTTATTAGTCGGAAAAAGTCTGCAGGCCGTAATTCATTTTTAACCCTTCTCACTCAACTCGCCTCACCTATACACGAGTAACGAAATAATGGAAAGTGAAAGAAATTAACGAAGTATTTCCGTGATGCACATTAAAAGAAACTGGTTCGAGGGGCACTTAAGGAAATATAGTAAGATTTCAGTTCCTTTTATTGGAAAGAAGATCGGTATTCGCACTTTTGCTATAATTATTCAGTACAGCCTACTAAACCGTATAGAAGTGCACGATGTGATGTACTGCGTTACATACTTTGTCAAAAATAACAGTAATAACTCCTTTGTTCCGTAGATCTGGGTTAAAAATATATTTTGCTACGTTTTTATAGTATTTATAGTTATTTACTCTTTGTGTGGTACTTACCACATGTCCAGGTGCATATTTATTTACGGTTCCTACGTGTAACCAGATACGGCTTTAGAAGGACAACAGACTAAAATTTTTTGGTGAGTGGGTAGAAGTCGTGTCGCCCAAACATCATTAACTGGATTTCTACGATTTTTTTTTTTTTGATTTTTTTGTGTGCAAATTTTAGCGAAAAGCTGTTCGACAGAGAAATGTCACTTTGTTTCATACCAGGTCAATTCCGGGTTACAATAGTAAAGGATAAGTTAACTAAAACTACGTTTTCCTTTTAATTTTTGTATTCAGTGCACGAACTTAACTCGTAGGCTTACTTTACACTCAGTAAGGAAAAGCATCCCGGCTATTCGATGAGCTACTATATTCCTGGAAAAATAAGGTGGAATAATATTTACTGATAGGTGCTCCTCGTTTGCTTCAGTTGCGACAGTTTTCATTCAAACGGAACGTTAGAGTTAATCATGTCAAACTTGTGTTTCCACACAAAACACTGAATTATTATAGCTGTTATACAATAAACTTGGTTTGTTATGTGATTTGTGTAACATTTAATGTCGGTTTATAGACCGGTAGCGCTTGTATTTTCATGAGTGACGGTATGAATATTCCCATTAATTAACTTGTTTTTTTTTTCCTTGAGAATCGGCGCAGGTTTTGACTGATTTTGTGTCGTATATTTCTAATTATATGTGCTTTACATCTACTTTCAAAACAGTGAGCTACAAAGAATTATTATTTAATACAATTGAGTATTTTTAAGAAAATTCTTAGGTGTAGTCTCTGTTATATATGTTATCGCGTCAACCTCAAGTGTAGAAGAAAGAAAAATTGCATACGACCCCATCCCCAAACAAAATCCTGGGTACGGTCCGGGCAGTAGCACTCGTAATGTTTCATGTCTAATATAAAATACTTCTGAAAACTGGTTTCTGGGGTTTTAACTTATTGCCCAGTGAAATGGTTTATTTAAATGTATTTCAAATTGTGCACTCGTAATAAACGTTAGAGTGACGA
Source organism: Triops longicaudatus (assembly GCA_022885665.1). Lineage (NCBI taxonomy): Eukaryota > Metazoa > Arthropoda > Branchiopoda > Notostraca > Triopsidae > Triops > Triops longicaudatus. The sequence goes on along the minus strand of JAGQDJ010000045.1, from coordinate 907,252 downwards.
ATGTGCGAAATGCCAACCGTCCATAGAAACGTATTTCACGGTTTCAGTTTTTATCTTCCCAAAAAAGGGCATTTAAATAGTTATTTATGGTGGGTGCCCGAAATGCTTGGCCGGAATCGAATCATCTTGATTTTGACGGCCTTCGTTGCGAAAACAGGGGTACTCACAGTCACAGCTCTCTGTCAAGTAGGTCAGGGTCGGCGTCCTTCGGAACGATTTGTTGCCAATGTTGGGATAGTTAGGATGCTGTGTCTACCTGCTGCTCATTTCCAGGAGGAAACTCTCATTTCAAGATCAGGAAGGAACGGTAGAGAAAAGGCAGAAGTGTCTCCAAGGGTCAGAGATTTCATCGCAAGGGCTTTGACCTTCTCAGAGAAAAGTAACCCAGTTTCCAGGATTTTTTTCCTGAAGAAAGATTGTCGTCATTTTTGCCGAACTCACCGCAGTTTGGTCAGGGAAGCAGTGTTGTCATGCGATTCGTTGAGTACGCAACGCAGACTTGTTTTCCCTATGGTTGAAACGTATGACATTGACTAATTGCGCCCTGGTTTGTGATCGATGACGAATTTGTTACGTTAAAGAGGGTTTCCTGTCGTAACAAAAACCGCGAAGACGTTTTACCCGGATCTAGCCTAAAACGGCCTCGACAAAATGTGAACGCATGTTGTGTTGACCAATCTTGCTGTATTTACTCTAGAGTTACCCAATAGTTTAAAAAGCTCCCTACCCCCTGCCTCCTCACTGTGTTAGTTTTGGCTACGTGAGAATAGGTTTTCGGATCAAGGATACTTGAGCTTCAGTTAAGCAGTAAGGGCTTTTGTGTCAGTACTATTTCCGTTATCTGCTAGTGAATTCCGACTAGAAAAAAAGGAAGTTTGATGAAAAAAAACGTGGGATTTCAAGGTTGAGGAACAATGCCAATTAGCCTACTGCCGGACATCATTTTAAGGTCATTTTCTATTATATAGCCCTATTTCTGGCCTTGTCGAGCTCGTTTACTCGCTTTCAGTATACAGCTCAAGCGAAGGCGGTTTTCAAGTGTTTTTGGATGAACAGCCCCCTTCCTTTTAAGAAAAAAGTCACAAAATCCGCATGTGGGACACGGTGAAAGAGTTCAAGGAAGTCCTTAGGACTCAATGTGTATGACTGTGTGTGCACGACTTTTGATGACTTGATTTTTTTGCGTCCCGCGAAAAGCAAGACAAGGCCATTATTGGTCTTTGGGAGAACATGATTGAAAGAAAGAGAAGCGAGGGAACCCACCTTCTTACCTGCCAGAACACCTGTGCCCCCGGACAGGCAAGTCAGGAAGGTAAAAGAACACTGATGTTGATGGGTCGCTCCTGGATAAAAGTAGCTGGCTTTTCCGTGCTGGACTTATTCATTGCTCATTCGTTCGCAAGTTAGGACCCGGTCCACATCACCGAATTTGACCACTTAGGTTAAAAACCTTCATTTGCAACAGCAAGCCTCGTGAGAAGTTTCAAGTTTCTCTTTCTTTTGAAAAGAAATACCGATATACCAATTTCGAATTTTTTTTAATTGATTGAGCAAGCCGGATCTAAGTTTCAAAAGTGCGCAAGGTCCACTTGGTGTGTTATATTGCAAGACTTGACGAAGACGGCAGCCTTCCCTTTGATGAAATTAGCGTTAGTCGAAAGGAAAGGGGGAAAAGAAAGAATCGGAACCGGACATTAGTGACCCGCTAAAGAGAGAGTGTTGTTTGTATAGTGCAGTGCGGGGGGAAAAGAAGGGGAAGTTATTGAGTAAGAGACGCTGGACCCAGTTTTTAGTTCTTCGTAGAGTTAATCTGGTGTCAGACGTGTTAGAAAGAAATTTCGGTCAAGATGAGTGCAGGTACTATGTTCAATATGCGGGAGATAAGGGAATCCCTGGCATTAGCAGAGCAATTGGCCAAGGCTTCCATGAATCGCGGCCCGAAAAACCTTACTATTGACGCCAACAATAACGAGGAAGCCAAAGTTTACGTACCACCGAAGCAACTATTGCTCTACTTGGTCAGGTAAATTCGAATTCCTTGGTCACTTGCATTAAAAATGGTCCTTAATAATAATCCGTAAGACCCGAAAGGACTTTACTAATGATTCTCCAGCTTAGGAAATAGTAAGTGAAGGAGATCTATCTTGACCCAGGTTCGTCGACATAACCTGCATATGTTAATGTTCGTTGGATCAACTTAACGGTACAAAAGTGAGAACCTATTTTCTGAGGGAAGTTATGTAACATGGAAACAAAAAGACCCGGTTGAAATGATGCATCAAATGCACTGTTGGCGAAGTAGCGGTACACTACGGTTTGTCATTATCCTATCCAAAAATCCAATCTTTTGTTCGTTTTTCCACCTACTATTTATTTTTATTCATTTTTATTCATTTATTGGTAGTTTTTCTTACGCATTAATTTCATTTTTAGTGTACTGAGTATTTCGATCTCAGTGCAAGTTTCTGCCAAGTTTTGTTTGTTGGTTACCTTTGTATTCAATGCTAGTACAGGACGAAGATTTTTATTTTTTCACATTTATGCATTTCGTTTTTATGTATTTGCTTTATTTTTATACATTTATCTATTCAAGTTATACTTATTTACTTATTTTATATTTTTGAATGTGAAATTGTACTCTCTTTTTCTTTGTTGCTCGATTGCAAAGCAAATCAAAGTAAGATAGAAATAAAAAGTCTGAGTCTTTAGTTCGATCATCTAGTAGATATTGTGCGTGGTCATGGTGTAAGGAAGTTTTCACTTTCTTTTTGTATATTTTCCGAAGCATTGGCGTCACGGTGGAGTAAATGTTGAGTAACACGGTAGGGTTTTCGAAGGGTTCTGTAACCGGAAGGTGAAAGTGCTTGGATTCGGAGTCTGCGTTTGGCGCTTAGACAATTTTTTCGTTAGGGTTTAGTACTTGGAACCACGTGCGTCTGACGTACAAAGAGATCTTCTTCAGCGACACTTTCGCTTTCGTTTCCCTTTCCCCGTAACCAGGAAAAACGGACACTTTCGTTTTCGTTGCAGCTCTTGCGTAGCTGCGCCACTGGAGCATTTTAACAAACTCGGCGCCTTGTTTTGTAATCAGTCTGTTTCTTGTCGCAATTTCTGCCAACTAAAACTAGCTCGATAGTACAAGTTTTAAAAAAAGACCGTTAGGGTTTTACACACAGCAGCGTTTTTTGGCAACACCAAGGTCATGGCCCTGAAGATCGCTTCGGTTACTCTTAAGTAGTGGCCCATGATGAAACAACGATCACTGGTTTGATCATGTATAGTTCTTTTTCCGGGTTTGGGCAAACAAGCTTTCGTCGACCAGAGATAAAGAGAACGTTACGTCCTAATGGTATGGTAAACCACGAAACGACGTAGATTCTGAAACTAAGAGAAGAAGGTGGGGAGCTCTGAAAGAGAGAGAGAGAAAAAAAAGGAACGGGTGGAAAACCTTGAAAAACATCTCCGTTTGCATGCTAATCGCCTTCGTTCTGTCTCTTTTATCCCCATACACAGAATGGGCAGTTTCACTTCCGCGCCGAAAATTGTGAACGAAGATTACCAAGACGATGACCTGAACATCGACGGTGATTTACGACAACTTTGCGCCCAAGAACTGCACTCGCATAATTGGCCGCCTATGATTCAGCGTCCGTTTGTTCCAGTGCAAAAACATGTAAATGCCACTACCAAGGATACTACCAGCATTCGGGTGCTGCAGTGGAATGTCTTGTCTCAAGGTAAGGCTCCCAAAATTAGCACCGCAGAAGTCTTCCGTAGTCTAAAATGGGCGTTTTTTCGTGTCCTTTAGCATTGGGACAGTACAACGACCGCTTTGTAGCGTGTCCAGATACAGCTCTCGAATGGCCCGTTCGGCGCTACAGGATGTTACAAGAGATTTGCGAGCACCAGCCCGATGTTATCTGCTTACAGGTAACGCTAAAAACGTTCGGACACCCCCGTTTCTTTTCGGCGTTGGCTATCGAAAAGAAAAGGGAAAGTGATCTGTGCTTGGTATTGATCAGCGAAACATTCTTAACATGGTGTATTCTCGGTCACAGGAAGTAGACCACTTCAAGTTCTTGTCCCGCGCGTTGAAAAGTCAGGGCTACAGCGGACATTTTTTCCCTAAGCCTGATTCGCCCTGCATTTACCTGAAAGGCAACAACGGACCTGACGGCTGCGCGGTTTTTTATAAAGACAGTCTCTTTGAACTAGTGAAAGTAGAAACTAGAGTCGTGGAAGTATGGCGCGTACAATCCAATCAAGTACGGAATATTTACTATTTTCTAAACACGTACCTCTAATCAATTTTTTTTCTACGTCGCAGGTGGTGATTTTGGTAATTTTACGTCACAGAGCAACAGGCCAGGAGTTTTGTGTGGTGACCACTCATTTGAAAGCGAGACAAGGCGCGTTGCTTTCCACCTTGCGCAACGAACAAGGGAAAGATCTTCTGGATTTTATTCTCCTTCACGCACGTAACAGGCCAATCCTCGTGTGTGGCGACTTTAACGCTGAGCCTAATGAACCCGTCTACGCTACCATGACTTCCCATCCTGAACTACGCTTGGAATCATCGTACGCGCAGCTCAGTGGGCAAGAGCCGCCGTATACCACGTGGAAAGTGCGCGAAGAAGGCGAAATTTGCCACACGATTGACTACATTTTTTTTACCCCTAACCATCTGCAAGTGGAAAAACTATTACAATTCCCTACGGAAGAACAAATCGGCGAAGGGAGAGTTCCTTCCCTGGCATACGCTTCTGACCATTTTTCTCTGGTAGTAGACTTCCGGTTGAAAGTGTCAACAGATTAGCGATTCTCAGCCATTTCCCTCCGTTTTTTAAAAAATAAGGTAGAAAAACACAAAAAATTAGATGTCTATCATAAAAGCTTTTATAGTGATTTAAAGGATGTTAAAAATGGAGAGGATAGGTTAGTGAACATCTTTTTTATTGTTTTATTTATTGGCTCTGAATTCTGATTACGAATCGTGTTTCTCTCAGTCTTGTACTGCGTAAGTACGTAGAGGAAGAGTACTAATTTATTATGCAAGATCTTGAAAACGAAAGATGTTGTTTCTCTCATTCACGTCTCTCTGTGGTTGATTTATGTATGTGAAGGTTCGAACTAGTGGGACGAACCAGAGAAGTTTAAATACACTTGACAGTCCATTCTTAAAGGTCGTTTTCTTTCCTCGTTTAAAACCACGCTCCCCCCAGTGACGCAGCATTTAACTTCTGGAAGTATTATTCTTTAATTTTTGAATATTCATCCCGGGCGAGGCTTCCCTGACTAAGCTAATATTGTCGTGTAAACTCGCTGGTGATCGCAAGCCGGTTTAAAAGGTTCGATGTCGACTAGAGAAGCGACCTTCAGATTCTCCAAATCGGCATACTCAATGTATGTCACAGCAGCAGAGAGTTTAACAGCAGCTTTGCAATTCCTATTCCAAGTGTTAAGTATTTTCTTTTCTTATTTATTTCTGTTCATTATATGATGGAGGGGTCAAATGGAGGAACTACAAACAGTTCGTCTTCCTTCAGGTAGTTAACAAGTTAAATCGTGGTCTGAAAAGTCTATCTAGTAACTAGAGGGTGATCTGACTATTCGTCAAGCTACACAGCGCGTATGCGAAAAAAAAAAATGACCGAAAACTAGATCTTCCTCAATTGTCAAATGTCAGTGGCGTCGTGCACTTCAAAAATTAGGGGGGGGGGGCCGATTTTGCATTTCTCTTAATAAGAGTTAACGAGTTATAAATGATACCTTTTTTTCAGGATGGCAAAAATTTTGGGGGGGCCCGGCCCCCCCCCCGGCCCCTTATGGCACGACGCCTCTGTCAAATGTGTTTTAGTACTTAAATAATTAAGACGGATTTTGGATAACATTAAGCTATATTTTTCAATAACAATAAGCGAAGTGATTTTTTTTATAAATTTGCAACTAATTGTCAATATCGCAGAGAAACTTTCGAAAACTACGAGGCAGTGAAAATCATTGAGCATTTTGTTGAAATCAACAAGCGGGTGCCCAATCAGTATTGGTCTAATTTAGTGCAATTCAGTGAAACATATTCATTTTGTGCTTAAAGTTGTCTTGGGAATTTGCAAAACTGTAAGACGGTTTGCTTTACATAGTCCATTGCAATCGACCTTACATGCTTCATGACACAGCATACCAGATGGCGAGATAAAATGCCTATCATATAAAGCGTTTTTTACGTTCGTGCCTCAAACATCGCTGCTCTCTATGTATATCTCATTTTAAACTACTGTCCCAAACTGATATCAAAGGTATTAAGATACTCTTCTATATTCTGAGCTTTATTTCGAAACATGAAACAATAAAGAAAGTAAAAATGTAAAATACGAAAAGCGTAAATAAAAGTTGCGCATTTAGGTTTATATATTTTTTTTCGAGTAAAATTTGTCTTCCACAATACACAAACTATATACACTACATTCTTTTGGTACAACTAGATAGGTATAACCGATTTGCTAAGACAAGCCTTGATAAATTAAAAATAGCGAAAGTTAAAAAAATCGTGCAATGAATAGTAGTACGCGACTGGATCAAGATAAAGAAATATTGGTAATAAATACTACAAGCGGCTAATTCATTAAATTATTACGGTAATGTGTGCTTAGAGAGATTCTTTGTTTAGAAAAGCGGTTGGATAGCTTTCATTTTTACTCAAAATTTATAATGTTACTCAGAAAGGGTAAAAAGCAACAAACACACGGATCACGCCACTGTATTTCAATCTATCCTCTTTTACCTCATTCTGCCTTTGATGTACAGCAAGGCAGTGATCCAGTACTATACCAGCTTTATGTTAAACATAAATAAAAGCACAAGGGGATGACAAGGTTGTCCACTTGGGATGTTAATGACTCGACTAAAGCATTTATAATGACGGCTAACACGATGTACAAGACATCGAAATCCTCCACTGGCACCATACCTTGAACACAAAAATTAAAGTTCAAAAGCGTAACTTGAAGTATTTTGTTACCTAAGGCGTAAAATAAAAAAATGGCGACCAACTGACTAGCTATTGAGCACAGCGTGCCTTCAATACTTTTTTGGCTCTCTGCTTCCAAGGAAGAAATCATCATCACCGACTACTGATAATTATTAAATACCAAACTTACTTGGCCATTTGTGACTGCCCCACAAAGAGCCGCCCAAACTTGCAGCGGAGTCTCCGACTCCCAACGATATCACTCCGGCCCATGCAAACAGCAAACTGCCGGTGCGGAAAGTGGGAGATATCCAAAATGGAAGCGAACAACCCACCAACAAATAAATAGGTGTAAGGATTAAGGACCCTTGGTCTTTTTCATCCAGAAAATCTCGCAAATAGTCATTCAAATGCGAATGAAAGGGCGGAACTTGGCAAACCCGCAATGCCTGTAAAGTTTCCCGTTATTAGTGCCTTTTTATTGACATTCCAGTCATGTTGATCAATTTCTTCACTAAAAAACAGATAAGACTACGAAAAGGACACAGTTAATCTTCCTAAGTTCTTACTTCGATTAATATAAACACCGCTAATGCTACCCCAGAAGCCAAGTAGAGTAGTTGAATGTCGTACGCCAGTCCTGGAATATACACCAGTAAGATGAGAAGATGAAACAGTTTGCGAATACAAGTCAACTCTTTGTCGTTCTTCGATGACGCTGAAATCTGTTGCTTATGGTTCCAAAAGACGAACACCACCGCCACTATGCTGCAGAACAACCAATACACAATCAAGGTTTCCTGCAAAGGAAGATATGATTTTATTTATTTATTTAATTAAATTATTCTCTATACTCGTGTTCTGCATTCCGTAATGAATTCAACCAGCCAAAGGACTGGATTGGTCCTTAGGGCGTACGTCGAAAATGTTATAAAGCTTCCAACAAAGATGAGGAGCAAGCAATAGAACCCTAACGGCTTCCGCAACGGTGAAAAAGTGGACAGAGCAAATATATACGCAAATCCACTCAGCAACAAGCACTAAAAAAAATCATAATAATAATATGTCCATGCTAAAGTTATCCAACTGTTCTGGACATAATTTTTGGTCCCATGAGTATTCTTAAACAATAATGAAAGCATGATTATATTACTCGATGAAAAATGGTCGCGGAATCAGTAGAGTCGTTAAGGTAAAGAGACGTGGTACTCTTAATGAAGGAAGTAACGACCAACTGTGTGATGACTGCTGCTTCACCAAACGTGAAGCTTTTAGGGCATTTTCTTAATATATACGAAAATATGAGTCCGGTCATGACAGAACTCAAAAGCCCCACATAAAGGCTGCTTGCAAGTGACCATTTCAGACTCCTGCTAATTAGAATCATTATGACAGCTGAAGGTGCAAGATACTGATGTAAAAGGGACAGGTTAAGACGTCCATTATTTGCTGAGGAATCTGACGCTTGGGTCCATATTTTGGCTTGGCCTCTTATCGTCGCAGCTGTACCAACTGTTACGAATGCGGCAACGTAATACGAATGGGGACATGTAGGGAATTTTGTTAGCGAAAGGAGGAAGGCAGCAGGAACTAGAGCGACGCACCAAAAGCCTGATTTCGCACAAGGCCTAATAAATGAGAAACTTTTGTACTTAGTATGGGTCAAATTTGGATCCCTACCGGAATTCGATGTTGTCTTTCTTGCTTCCATTAAGTAGACTAGCTTCAAACTGTCTATAATAGTCAACCATGCTTTTTGTGTTTCTTTATTTACAGGCGACCAATAAATCACATGCCACTGTATGTATTTCTCTTTCCGTAACAAGTTGTTTTGATTTTCGGCAGGCCGCAAGGGTTAGTACTTAGAAGGTCCTTGTCGCAAATCGCATATTAGCTATCCGAAGCGCGTTTCAAAGTGGATCGGCATATTTATAATGCATCATATTCAGCGGTGTTAGGTTATAATACCGCCGAATTTTGCAGCATTTTCATGTACTTTTAATATTCACTAAAACTTCACTATAACATGCACCGGATATAATGAACAATCGAGTATTGTAAAGAAATCTACACATCCCGTCGAAATGAAAAATTTTCATTTCGATCACTGGCTATTACGTACAGTCGGCTCAAACGGACAAATTTTCCGTCCCCCCGCGTGTACGCTATAGCGAGAATTTACTATATTGCACTTGTAAAACATCTACCGGAAATCAAACACTAAACATGTTAGACAAGTTAAACTAAGTTACAGTGCACTTTGCTTTGTTAGATTTAGGTAGGTTAGTTTTAATTAGGCTACGCTAGCTTGGCAGTCAGGTCAGATCAAGTGGCAAGACAAGCGCTGCTATGCGGTAACGCATGCAAAAAAGCAGCTGTTGAGGGGAACTTTGTGTTCCACAAGATCACGCTACTCCAGAAAGCGTCCCAAGTTTTTAGTAGGGCTCTCCTCACAAGTCTCTTTGGCGCTATGGCACTTAAATCACGTTTACTGGACATCTGTCTTATGGACGAAAACAGAGAGTAATGGTGTTATTCGACTGTGCGTTATTTTTCCGTAAAAATTCGCACGAAAGGCTGCTTTTGCGAAGCGCCGTACATCAACACTTGACATGAAACGTGAAATAATAGAAATTACAGAAATCAAGAGTACAATTATATTCTAAGGCATTTAGGGACAGTATCGGCTAATCGTGTGTAAACAGAACCACGTGTTAAGATTTGCTCATCAAATTTATAGTTTTCGAATAGCACCTTTCTATTTGTTAAATATGTTAGTTTCAAATATGCATTCTTTCATGTTGGGCTCTGAGTTTAGAGCAGATACACCAAAGAGTGTGCTCTCATCTTGTTTACTTGTTTTCCTGTTAGACTTTCCGTATCATAAATTGGCTTATTTTTCATGCGTAATGATTTCGGACTTGACAACATTTGTAAATAACTTCTGTTTTCTCCCTTATTCGTGGTGGTCTAGACACTGTTGAGTATTTAGAAATATATTATAGATTAGCAAGAAAAATCAATCAATGAAATGCGTGAATCTTCTGTATGTTTCCTGGCCATACAGACTTTGATGAACTGAATTTATCGCGTTTTCAGTTTGGAACACAATTTTTGGAGAGGTTTACGCTATATTGCCGTGGGTAGTTCCTTTACAGCTTCCACATCTCTTGTCAGAGATCAAAGTATAACCATTCAAATGCAGAACAAATTAATCTCAAACAAAATATTACTGTTATTTTACATACTTCAACATAGACCCATTTATTCGTCGGTGAAGATACTTTCTGAACGTGAAGCATATCAGTAGAAAACTGAAAAGGCGATTTTTGGACTCAGAAAAACAAATAGTATTTCATCTAAAAGTACATTATCGCGACACAAATGACCAAACTTTAAGGCAGCTTACAGGAACCTGTCAAAAGAAACAAAGACAACACAAATATCCAGAAACATTTAAAAATAATCGTATTTAAGTGAGAAAACATAATAAAGCAATAATACCACCTCCACTCGAAAATGTAAACAAATAAGCAAAAACAAACATTAAACAAAACTCGACCGTAAGGAGTCTCCTGTGTCCATTAGTCCTTTGGAACTCAATTTCCGAGAAGAATTGAGGTTGTAGAACGAGCACTACTTCGTAAAGTTTCGTGTAGTACGTGTTAGTGTTGTTAGTTTGCCGCCATGACCACCAGTGTCACCTAGTGTTATAACACACAATCTTCAGGGAAGCTAATTTCCCATTCCTAGACCGGTACTCGACAGTTTCGCTGTCGTCTTGTTTGTTTGGTTTGCCCAGAAATTTAAAACAGCTGCAAAATTTCGTAAAATTTAGTTATGGAATCATTGTTAGAGCAACAAAGAAGGTACCACGAAGAGCGTGAAAGGTTAATAGATGCAGTAGTGAAAGAAAACTTGATAAAAAAGGGCTCAGTAAGTAATTGTTAAGAAAATATTTTGCAATGTATTGTGTTACGCTTAATTACTTTTGTAAATCTTAATGTCTTCACAGCAAAAAGAAGGCATCAACTCAGAACATCGTCAGAAGCTCTTATTGGATGTAAGTAACGAATACAGACGTTGACCTAAGCAAATGTATGTACTAATGCTTTGTTGGGATTTCAGAGATTTGTTGAGTGCACTAATTTGCTAAAAGAGATATACGAGGACAAAGATGGTCTACGCAAAGACGAAGTTGCCGCATTGTCGGGTCCCAACGAGTTTGCTGAGTTTTATAACCGTCTTAAATCTGTCAAAGAATTCCATCGCAAGCACCCGAATGAAGTCTCCATTCCCATGTCAATAGAATTTGACGAACTTGCAAAGCTGCGTGAGAATCCAAACGACGAAGCTAACAGTAATATTTTATATACTTTGTTTCTATTCGTTACGTAGTATTTTTTTTTAAATCCTTTCTTGAAACAGATTTGGTTGATTTCACGGACGAGGAAGGTTATGGCAAGTACTTTGATCTCCACGAGTGTTACACTCGTTACATCAATCTCAAGGGCGTCGAGAAAGTGGATTACGTGACCTTTTTGTCCACTTTTGACCACTTTTTTGACATTTCTAAAGAACGCAAAGGAGCTGAATATCGTCAATATGTCCAAAGCCTGGTGGATTATTTGTCAGACTACCAAATGCGCGTCAAACCTTTGTTCGACTATAAAAAAGAGTTAGAAAAAGTGGAAGAAGACTTTAACAAACAGTGGGAAGCTGGAGCCTTCCTTGGATGGCCGGTAGTATAATTATGAACTTTCAAACATTCACTCTCTATTAATTGGACATTGCTTTCTAGAAAGTATCAACGGCCAGTTCAGCTTTAGCTAGCACTGGAGCGCATTTAGACTTGTCTGCCTTTTCATCCTGGGAAGAATTGGCGTCTTTAGGTCTAGATCGATTAAAATCCGCTTTGACTGCTTTGGGATTGAAATGCGGAGGGTGAGACTCTGAAATTAAAATCAATGGCTCTATAACTATTGACTATACGTTCATGTAGGACCTTGGAAGAACGCGCTCAGCGCTTGTTTTCAACCAAGGGCAAAGATTTAAGCGAATTGGACCCTTCATTGTTTGCCAAAACGAAGAACGGCAAAGGAGGAAATGGGAATAAGGAAATTCAACGTCACAAAGAAGTTGCATTTATGGAGGCCCAAGTGTACTGGCTGGTAGAGCTGTTGTCGGAGCAGAGAGCAGCCACCAAAGAAAACGTAGAGCGAAAACAAGCGCGTACGGAAGGTGAACGAGAAGAATCCGACGAAGAAGTCAGCGTGGCAGAATCCGAAGATGAAGACGAGGAGGATGTACCCTACAATCCTAAAAACTTACCCCTTGGCTGGGATGGCAAGGTAAATTATCCTTCTCTTTTTGAATTTAATTTTTACAATTCGGAAAATTGTCGAAGTACGAAAGGATTGCACGCAACGGCAGTAGGAAGAAAGGGGATTTGTATTGAAAATTCGTCAACATCAAAGCATAAAATTTCCGATCCAGCTTACTTAGGTACAAAAGTGCGCAAGTTTCTTGCGCCCGAACTTAATTTTTCTTTGCGTATCGGTGTCGGTAGCGTTGGCCCTTTTCGTTTTGAATTACATCATTGGGTCCGAATTGAGGCCGAATTTCTTTTTGGGGTGTAGGAATCTGTTTCAAGGACGGAACCTGAGTTCCACACTCCCCCGTGTGCACCACTTTAACACCTAGAATCAATTTAATCCTGTATAAATTCCAAGGTTTTTGTAGTAGATTCAATAGTTTACTCGAAATGCCAAACTCGGAAACTGCCAGTTTCCGAGCCACCCACAAATCATGACTAACGAAACAATCTAGCCAACAAGCGCTGGGGTAAGTGACATCGTCGCTGCCGCATACCTTGGTCAAGTAAATTATTGCATTGAAGGTGCTGAAAAGCTTTGTTTGTAATATTTTCTATATTTGGCTTACGAGGTCATATTTCCAGTCACAGGTGCAGGTCGAACGCTTAACGCGGGGTGAACATAGCACAACACTCAAAATTGTTGTAAAAAAACTAAGCACGACCCAAAGTTTCATTGTTGAGCGGGTGTGAGTCAACTGATTGTGAAGTAGAGGAAATAGAACACTGTACTCGCGCTGAGACGAGAAGAGAATTGAGAGGAGAGCGAGAGAGCAGAAGGTTTTGACGTTAATGTTTGCTGGACATTTTGACTTGCATTGTCACGTTTTCCGCCCGAGGGGGGTGAAACCGACTTCGTAGTGTGTATATCCCTCGCTCATTAACGTTGAATCAGTATGTGTACCCACAAGAGTTGCTCGCTGAACTTACGAGCTAACTGACTTTTTCCCTCCTTTCAATCGTGTTTCTCTCTTTCCGCCTTTGTCGTTGCCGTTTCTTTCTTATCTAATTGGTAATGCACAGATTAGGTAAAAGATAGCGAGACGGTTGAAGGAAGTTAGCCACTTCCGTAAAGGAACCCGGGATTGCTTTGGTCAGGTTTTCCTTTATTTATATGAATGAAGGCAATTAAAGCTCCATAACGGGGCTGTGGAAAGTCGTTAATGGCAAAAGAATTCCGTAGCATCTTTTGGCTGTCGGAAGCTCGCGGAAAGCTCGCTAAGAAATGCTTGATGAGAGGAAAGATAATAAGTAAAGAACACTATTTGGTGCTCTCTTACTCTCTAGTTTTCTGAGCAATTCTTTATCATCGGTAGTTTATAGAAATGTTTGTTGTATTCACTTTTGCGATTAGCAGTCACAGTGTCATTTGGATGTTGTTGCACAGATTTTAGTTGACGAATATGGCTAATGAAATCCCTTCCAATGAATGCACATTCGAAGTAATAAGTAATGTGTAACATTCACGGACTCATGTAAAAGTTTATTTGCAGAAGATGAAAATTCATGCATTGAATTAAATAAAAAGGAAAATTTAGATTATGCCGAAGATGGATTGTTCGCAGGCGAAAATGAGTGAGTGTTATTGAAAGGAGGGCTGCCGTAGTGGTTTTTATATGAAAAGTAGATACCTCGTACCTCATTTGCACTCAATCTTATTAGTAGGTGCCTTTATTCTGTTGCTTCCTTCGTAAATGTAGATTAGGGTAACATTTTGTTACGTAGAGCCCTAGAAACCAAATTCTTAATCACTGCCATTGGCCCTTGCAATAATAGTCCGAAAGCTATTTTTTTAATCTCATTATTCGGGAAACAATACAGTAAGAACCACAAACTGGCCCAAAAGAAAGAATAATCTTTTGTAAAACTTTCTTGTTGTACTTCACGTAGAGAGAAAACGGGGGGAAAATTGCAGAAAAAGAGCGGGCTTAGTTTGAGATTATCAAGTTAACAAAGTTTTGGGAGTAGGCCTATACCTTAACTCACAAGTTCTTTTAAAGGACAGTGTGCACCAAAAACACCTATTATGGATTTTGAACATATTATTCTGAGAACGCAGAATTTTGTTTCATTTTTTCTGACGAGCCGTTCCAGAATTATTGCATTGCAAAGTTTCTCGCCGCGCGAACGTGACGACCGAGGGAACAAGAAACCCCAGATCGAGACATCACGTAGCCTCGCTGAACCAATAAAAAGCACGATTTTCGTGTCAGAACGTGTCGTACTCTCCCCCGTAACGTCACAGCACCACGCGACTGTGCGGAATATTTTCTTGTTTCCTGATTATCTTCGTTATCATTTCGCGCATGATAAAAAGAAACATATCTGGATGTTAGATTTTTTGCTCTCTTAAAAGACAAAATTGTTTTTTTGTGTCGATTGCCCTTTAAATACTTCCAACTAGCTCGTTCACTCCCAACTGTCATTATCTGCGATTTTCTCTCGTTTGTGAAGGATTGATTCTCAGATTGTTCGGAAAAATTATTTGTGTGAATGGCCAAACATATTCGAAGTTTTTCAAGTCTGAACCGAAATTTGACTGAACCAACAATTAAATCTAGATTCGTTTCGTGTTTAGCGTGTGGAAATTCGATTGAATTAATGTAAAGAAGGCTACTTTTTACTTATGTAAAATGGTATGCAACAAGTGAAAACCAGAATTCCAGAGACTTGTCGCGATTGTCTTACAACTTGAATTCATTGATTTTTCATCACTGATTTCATCGATCGAGAAAGCATGGTAGATGCTGCTTAGAAATTAGAATCTGCAAACGATATCCTTTGAATTTTATGTTGTTTGCAAATTCTGTGTTTTAGTTGTAGAAGTTTGAACGCTTCCTTAAGGCACTCCCTTTTGTACTAGTTTGTGTGCTCCCAAGGGGGTTACACTAGTTGTTGATACTTATTTTGCCGATTTGCAGCTTAAGCTCAACAATTGTATTTAACTGCAGTGTATAAATTTGTTCGCTACGACAGTCCCCTCCAACCCCCCAGAAAAATCACGAGTATTAGAAACGGTAAATGCTTACCATCCGCCATTGTTACATAAAGTGAGCAAGAGCCGTGAAGCCGGACCTTTCAAATTCTGCAAGCCACGAAATATTACTCTTGACGGGAGTGTGAAAAAAATTATATGGAAACAAAAGCAGCATCAGAAATAGAAAAGATACATCAAGAAAAAAATACCCAGTAAAATTAAGAACGGATTTTTTTAAAGTTTACTTTATAAAAAACAAAAACAAAGTAGGACAGTTATTTATAGAAGTTCAAGTCAGAGACGTGTGTAGTCAATAAATTGCAAGTCAGAGTGTTATTCAATATTTTACTCACAGGTCTCATATTTCCTGAATCTTCTTACCTTCAAATACCTTCTTATTGTGCATGCAAATGTAATTGTATTGTGAAAAGTAATAGGATACAGGCAATATTCCCCAGCAGGTGTGAATTAAGATTACTCCTCCGGAGTTGAGGTTCCCTCCTCCGGAGTTAAGATTCCCTCCTCCGGCGTTAAGGTTCCCTCTTCCGGAGTTAAGGTTTCCTCCTCCTCCGCACATTCTCCCTTGTAAAGTATACACAAACCTGTGAAGTGTTTCCGGAATTGGGGCTTAGAAACTGTTGTTTGAATAATCATGAAAGTATCTTACAAGGATCGCAGAGCCTTTGGCATCCTAGTTGGCTAGGGTTGCTGTATGTTTTACCGTCTGAACCGCACACGGGGTTGTATTCCAAAGTGCTGAAACATTTCCCACAAATTGGTTGTTGACGTGACGTGATTTCGCTCACGGACACAAAACCCAACGCAGTGACCAGCAAGGTAGCTACAGTTATCTTCATGATTTCAACCAAGTCTTCATATGACCGTTAATCTACCGGTTTGTTGTTTCAACTGCAGACCATGGACAAGTTGAACTTAATTTTACTAAGAGAGACCCTCCCTCTATACTAGTCGTATCGAGTTCTTACACGGCGGAAAGCACGATGTTCTATAAAGGCTCCAAATGTTTTGAATTGAGTCAGCATTAACTCGTTGTTTTCTGTGCTGATTCAAGTTAAAAGTGAAAAAAATTATGCAAGGTTTTTAAATACAGCATTAGCATGTGATTTCCTGACAGACACGCGTATTAGCAACGTCAGCCAGAACATCTGCGCTTTCTCCTACCCCCCCCCCCTCTTTAGCAGTCCACATATATTTTTGAAAAAATATCATAGCCTTCTTTTATAGATTGTAGTCTTTGTTGTAGTATACCGTAAAGATTTCGAACGAAAAGGGGCCTTTTATTTTTTTAATATTTCAGTTAATATATTTTATATTTCAGTTAATTTAAAAAAAGCCTTCTGCCCTGTAAATTGCTCTGTAGAATGATACAAACCTTTCGCTTTCTAATCCACTGTAAAATCCTGGGAGTATTGTATTTTCAAAGTTGGTGTTCAAATTTACCCCGATGCGTCTAACTTTGAACGCGAACAACAAATTGCTCGACAAAATTTAGAAAGAACATTCAGTCGGAAAATTTCTTCTCGGTGTCGTTAGTGTGGGTTAGTTGAACACTGCCGACCAGTTTCTTGAAAAAAGGACTTCAGTTAATTTATCAGAAAATATAAATGAAAAGATCTCGGCAGAAAAGGAGCCTTAAAGCCTAAAGCCTTAAAACTTATACTTTTTTACACATTCACATTTGGTTGCACTTCCTCCGGTTTCAAATACTGCTCTAATCTTGTCTACCCAGTCTTTACGGCGTTGAGGGGGGAGTTGGTTTTTTAGTGGAGTTTTCATGCCTTTTCTTCGCAAGTTGCGATCTCCCTGACCCCGACGCGATCCCCCTTTTCTCTACCCTAGCTAGAGATCGCTAGCCTCGGGAACAGCCATTGACTATAAGACAGGAAAGGGGTCGAAGCTCACTATGTAATTTTAACATCGAGTTTGCTTGGCTGCAAAAGGTTACAACCGCTTTTTGATTTAATTAGCAGAAAGGCTGGTCGATTAAGTATTTTTATGGAAGAAATCGAGCCCCTAACTGTTCTAGTTGTCTTTCGGCAATGGCAATCCGAAAAATCAAAAAAATCTTCAAAAGAAAAGTCGCTTACTTTCAGTTTCTTGTTGTCTGTTAATGTGTTAGAACACAAATTTGATTTTCGGACCCTAAGAACGCTGATTTATCGGTGAATCTGGCGACCCTTTATTTGTTGCTTTGTAGCGAAGTACCAGAACTCGAGTGTTTTAACTGTTAGTTGCTTTCGCCCAGGCACGCCGTTTTCAAATCTGCAATATTTGGTACGTAAATGTTAACGTAAAAAGAATTTCAGTAGGTAGTTACTGGAGTTGCACAGTGATTAGCATTTAAGGTAGGAAGAATTTCCATTTGTTTCACCATCCGAGCCACATACAGGGTCGTAATCATTGAGGCAGATGCAGTCTCCACAAGACGGTTTTTGTTCTTCTCTACATATGCGCTTATATGCCAGTGTCAAATATGGAGCATTGTTTATGTACAAACAATTAAACATGCAAGAATGTAATGAAAGGGAACGTAGTAGGATTGCAAAGGTCTTGACAGCTCAGTGCGCCCCCGTTGCGGTAATTTTTGCCATCTGATCCATGCACAGGACTAAAAAGTGCAGTGTCAATACAGTCTCCCCAGCTTTGTCCTTTTGAGCTGCTCTTGCTATCTAGCAAACTTGCCCTAAAAATTAGGCAGTACGCACCAAACGCGAAACACTTCATGGTTGTTCGTTAAGGTTAGTGATCAACGACTGTAGAGACTGATGGTATTGGAGACTAGACCCGTATTTTTATAGAGGCTGTATTTTTTCAAAAAGTGGAGATTAGTAAGGTAAAACAACCAAAACGTACGCAAAGAATCTGAAACATTCGTTGAAGACAGGTAGAATGAATCTCTAAAAATGGTTGAATAGAGTTATAAAGACTTTCATTTGCCAAGCTAACAAAACAATTTTTGACGAGGTATCAGACAAACTTTCGGCGCTGAGACGTGTGAAGCATGGTCGCCTAATGAGGAGTAACGCCTTGTCTAACTTACTGTGTAAGAAATAAGAAATTTTGCGGATTGTGACAATCGGAAGTACTTTTTGTCTTTTTAAGCAACGTCTTTGTTTTGACCGCGCGGCGCAACTTTCAGTATCTGCGTAACATCCATAGAAATTCCCCGCTCGGTATCTAGATTGCACTGCGTTTACATTGAATGGGTACTTGTCGCAAATAGCTTTTGAACGAACGCATTCTTTTGTTTGGGTTCTTTTCATGTTAAATTCCCAACCACCTCACTTATTTCTTAAATCAGCGTCGCCCATAGGTTGCCCAATAATAGCATTACGTTCAGGGAGAAAAGGGGAACAGTTGCAGCTTTCATGACTCAAGCGTGGTTATCAGTAATTACGATATATTTTATAAATTTGAAAGCGATTCACTTTGCTTTTTTTAACTCTAGTACCTTAGATACATTTTTTTTAACAAAAAACGTGTTCAAATTTTTTCACATAGTAGGAACGTCAGTGCATACGTCTACTCACCGTTTTAAGCAATAAAGGAGGCGAAAAACCATTCTGGATTTCACGGCCAGAAGAGCTTTATGGCGTATATTTTTCTGCTGAATTACATATTTTTGTACAGTAGTAATGCGTGATTAATGCGATTACCACAGTTTCGGTCACTGATAAGGATTTTACGTTAGTCGGATTTTGGAGCTTTAACTGGCTCTTCCTTGTCTGTGCACATGCCCCGATGAACTAAACGCACACCTGGAAATATATAATACTTTAGAACATTAACATTGGCTGTTTGTAACTTACTTTTATTGCATAACGTAGCACAAGCTAAGTTGCAGGCGTTGTCGTAGGTTTTGTGGTTTTGACCATCGAAACCGCAAACAGGGTTGACGTTCTGGGAACACCAGCAATTCTCGCAAGTTCGCCCCACTCCGGCCTTTATTAATGGTAACATGCACAGTGGAAAAATAATAATAAAAATGAAACCGGCTTTCCGGGACGAAGACATGTCTGAATCGAACAGAAGTCAGGCAAATAATGAGTACAAGGGAACTTTCTTCGTGGCCGAGGTCAGGGTCTCCATCTCGGGTTATGTTCAGGAGAAAAAAGGTTTCGAGTTGATGCCCTTGAACTTGCTAAATGCGAGGTGAACTGTTCCTGTGGGAGTGTCTTTAACTTTTTCTTTATTGCCTTTTCGCATATTTTAGCCAATTCCCTACTGGTTGTACAAACTTCATGGCCTGAATATTAGCTATACTTGCGAAATTTGTGGCAACTACATCTACAAAGGCCCGAAAGCCTTCCAGATGCATTTCTCGGTAAATAATTACACTATTTTTGTTCATTTGATTGGAATTATGACTATCTTTTGTGTTAGGAATGGCGCCATGCTCATGGAATGCGTTGTTTGGGGATACCCAACACTGCCCATTTTGCGAATGTCACCTCCATTGAAGATGCTGTCGCCTGTAAGTATCCGGACCTGTGACGAATGTTGACGGACTTTGACGTTTCCTTATTTCTGTTCTTAGTATGGCAAAAACTCAAGTCGCAAAAGTCATCAGAGCGCTTTATACCGGATAACGAAGAGGAGTACGAGGATTCTATGGGCAATGTTGTGACGAAAAAGACCTACGAGGATTTGAAACGACAGGGATTGTTGTGAAGCGATTTGTATGTCTCCGTTCTTTTAAAAGAAATACATTTGTCTCCTGACTTAGTACATGAGCGTTATTTGGTAGCAGAACTGTCTCGTAGTCGTCCAACCAACCCGAACTGGATTAAAACGAATTATGGAAAACAAAACGAAAGACAAAGATGAGCTGAAGAACTTGTGTCTTTGAGTGTAGTAGGTAAAAGGAGATAGGCGGAATCTCAAAACACTAATAAGACAGTCCTGTAGGAGACCAACAGAGCGAAAAGAAAACTATTTTGAAGCAAGTTGAAAAAGGGAATAACGCGTTCTTAAAATAAAATAGCGCGATCTCATTCAAATATTCAAGGAACTGTGTAAAGTTTATAATACTGCAAAACGTGATTATCACGCAAAACTCGCAGTTTTTTCTCTTCTTCAACGCTCAAGAACTTGTATAAAAAAGTTTATCCAAAAAATTCAAATTAAATTTGGAATTATCGGAATTTAATTGTTGTTTTAAAAGAAATTTGTATCGATATTTATTAATCGATAGAAATTTTGAAGTTTTAGCCCTACTTTAAGCCTCAACAAAAAGGAAAAAAAACACTGCCCCTACCCTAAACCTACAGTACAAGGTGACGTCAAAACTTTCCCCGGGCCCTCCCCGACACGAACATGTTTTTGTTGTTTTCTTAATCTGAATTTTTTTGATTAATTAGCCAATCGTAGGCTGCCTTTTGCTCCTGGAGGGATACCTTTCCTTCCTTGTGGGCATGGTATTCCTCAAAATTGTATATAATATTGAATGGTGAAACATGTTAAACATGGAAATTCAAGTAGAAATTTGAAAAAAGAATCTTATTTTATTGTAACGTTAACGAATGAGAAAAACGTATTCAGTACGAAATCTTCCGAAGAAATATTTTACTTTCAATTGTGTTAGTACATAAAATTATTGACAAGACGAAATACAAATGATGTAGTTAACTTTTATGTTTAGAAAACAATTATGAAATATGAATATAAAGAGTGGCATAAACAAATGAGATTAATATAAACGTAGAGTTATATAAATATGAAATAAACAATTATGAATACAAAGAGTTCTTGCGTGTGTTTTGAAAGAGTTCTTTGCCCTGTAATATAAAGTATTGTTGTCATTAAATTGCAGCCAATGAACTTTTTTTTAATTTCAAATAAATGTTGTTCAAAAGAACAAAGTAAGCATTACAGTAGAGCAAATAGTACGAATGATTTTGTAGTTTCCATGACTTCCGTACCTTCATGGGTATTGGAATGGAGTTGCACTTCGTGACATTGACCTTCAAGCCGTCTCCCTCATGGGGCAACGGGTTTTCTCCGTTTTGTTGAGGCTTCAAGAAGGACTAAAACTTCAAAATTTATACAGATTAATCGATCGATGCGGCTTTTTTTTTATTAAAGAACAATTAAATTCCGATAAATCCAAATTTAATTTTGATTTCTTTTCTTTTTCTTTTGGAGAAACTATTTTTATACATAAAGATTTTAAGCGTTAAAGCAGAGAGAAAACCGCGGCGGTTTTGTTTTTCGGGATAATCACGTTTTGCCGTATTATATATCCAGTTTTTATTTAGGGCAAATAGTACACAATCCTGTTTTAAAAAAATCTTTAGTCCATTCATACGTCGATTATTCATTCGTAGATCAATTAGTACGTCGATGCGGGGGTTCATGCGACTCATGTTTCAAGATGCGACCCGCATTACTGCAAAATTCGTTCTTGTGACCGCTGTGCATATACTGTGCATACACTTTATGACTGTGTTACGCGATAGAGAAAACGCTAATTTGCATGTATCTCGGGAACCTTTCATCACACGAAAGCGAAATAGGCGGCCTGCACTCCTATATGACTAAAGCTAACTCTGTGCAAAATCTCCGAATTTGTGAGCTTTTAATAAACTCTGCAGAGATGAACAAAAGCTTTGATTACTCCTTACATTTTTCGTTTTACGCCCCTTCGTAAAAAATCACCGAAAATAGACTGTTGCATAAAGAATTAAAAAATTACTTAGGCTTATTCTTATGCTGGTTTCACATGTACACGCAAAGTTTAATGGCAATCAATCGAGGATTTGCCAAAATATATATATATATTTTTTTTTTTTTTGTAAAAAAAAGGAGCGAAAATTCCTAGGGGCACAATAATGCACTACTTGCTATGGTATTGTCGAAACATCTTGGGGAGGCAATAACGCTTCATTAAGGGCTTTTCACCCAGCACTATTTTTTTTAATATGCAGTACTAAGTACTGGTTTACGCCGTACCAGGCAAGTATTTTTTCGCACCGGACAAGCACCCTCTCGGTCCAGGTAAAAAAATTTTCAGTACCAGGTTAGAGTTTGAGCAATACCGTGATCCAGTTCGCCTTTCTGCTGTAAACAACGGAATTAATATAAGCTTCAGAACAATTTAGAGCGTTCGCCTGATCTAGTTCATTTTTTGTCGCCTAAAAACGGAACCGGACCCGAATTTCGGGACAACATCGACAGTTCGCGTGAGCTTAGTCGCCCTTTCGTCTCAAAGCAAAAAGGAATTTGACCCGAATTTCAGGACAATTCAGACTTTTCACGTACATTAACTCGCCTTTTCGATTCTAGCAACGGAGATGGACCCGGATTTGGAAATAATTTAGACTATTTGCCTGGACTAACTTGCTTTTCATCCACCACCAATATTGTATAAACCTGGTCCTATGGACTTATTCGACTTCCCCAACATACATGTACACGAGTCGAAGTACAGACCAATATGGTAACGGACATGTGACGAATGAAAAGATCAACAATATTGTAACGGAGATTTCAGACTTTAATTGTGACTTTTTTCTTAGAAAATCCGTCTATTGACAATGACGTGCATACATATTGACATCACATAGCCAAAAATTCTTTTGAAATGGACAACAGTTGGACGCGAAACTTAATGAGCTATTAACGAGTGAAACGAAGGCAGGTCCTTAAAAGCCGCTTGCAGTCGCTCTAAGCCATTAATTAACTCTTCCTCTGATGGCGCACTCCGTACCAAACTCTTAACTTCTTTCAAAAATTCAATGACTTGAACATCCTCCTATACAACACTTAAAACTTACTTTTCCGTTCGTTATTCACAATCATAAAAATATACCTCAGAATCAAGTCTAGCTTTTTTATTGGCTGGTCCACCTGTATTCCCGTTGTCTTGTGAATCAATCAAGCAAGAAAGGAGTCCACCAGCTTGAAAATCCTCCAACTCGGCAGCCTTTTGCTTCGCTTCCTAATGCAAAAAATCCGGAAATATTCCACGAAACAGAAAAACCGTTGAAAAAGTACCTGCAGTACTTTTTCGGGGAACTGAACCAACTCGGCAACGTGTAGTCCAAAACTTTGGTCACAAATTCCTGGAAGTACTCGGTACAGCAAAGTTAACGACTCATGAGACGTCAAGGCAGTAACGTGCAAGTTTGAAACAGATGGAACAACTTTGGCTAACTCCGTTAACTCATGGAAGTGCGTCGCAAAAAGGGCGTACGACTTCATTTCCTTTGCAATATGCCTAACAAATTCATAGTGTAGTCTAGTTCTTAGAAAGATATAGTAGGTACTCTGAAATCGCCCACGCCAATCCAAAACCATCGTAGGTTGAAGTTCCTCGCCCTAACTCATCTATTAGAATCAAAGAATCGCTCGTACCAGACTAAAAACTTATATATTAATCCACGAGTTTCTATTAAAGATGATCTTACCCGAAGAATATAAGAAGTATCAAGCATTTCTGCCATAAAAGTTGAAACTCCCTTAATTTGGCAATCGCCAGCTCCTACGCGAGCTAAAACGGCATCCACCAAAGTTACTGTAGCTTCATTACATGGAACAAAGGAACCAATCTGCGCCATGAGGACCGACAAGCCCACTGATCTTAAGTATGTGCTTTTGCCGCCCATATTAGGTCCCGTTATGATATGAAAACTGGCTCCTCCTATGGGCAAGCCATATAAAATCACAAAGTAATTAAGCATCTTAAACTGTGTCATACCTTTGTCGAATTCCACATCATTGGGAATGAAAGAAATATTTTCCTGTAGTTCTAAGCACGGATGGCGCAACTCTTTAAAGACAATCTTCCCAGCTCCTTTCTCGAGCAGGCGTGGCCTCACGTATGGCAGCGGAGCATTCACTGCCGCGGTTGCTAATGCCACACATACATCCAAACGGGCTAATGTATCGTTCAAAGCGCGTAGAGGATCGCTATAACCACCTACGTTGTTACAAACATTAAACAACGTAAACTACATTTAAAATCCTGAAAGTTTAATGACAGAAAAGAGAAAAAGGTAACGAAAAGACAAAATATAAAGACATACCGGCAATGACCATAATCTCATCGACCACAGTTTTTTGCTGCTCTTCGTAGTTCTTATGCACTTCAAGGTACTCGTCGTTCAATTCAGCAAGTACAGAGTTGCGAAAACGAGCTCCTGCTTTAGTTGAGTCAATAATACTGTAGTTTTTGTTGTTTCGTATAGCTTTCTCATCCTTAACAACAACGTTAGTTGTACTGACCAAATCTCATAAAGTGAAATCATACTTTCAATGTCACACGAAAGAAATAACCAAACTGATTATTGCTTTCGAGTTTGATTGTCTTCTGGGCTTCTAAATCCAAATCGAGAGCTACTTTTTGTAAGGATTTGTTCATTTGCTCCTCCAACTCCTGCATCCTCTGCCGTAATTCTAGGTTCAAAATATACATCAAAACCTTTACAAAACAAAAGTTTCAGAAAACCTTCACATAAGTTTAAATTTAGATTCATGGCAGTGTGCACCAACAATGAATATCTTGGCAATAAATACGTTACTAGTTACATATTTTCTTCCACGTAACAATGGATAATCAAATGGAAACGAGTTTCTAGGACGTTTTAGGTCAGAACTGGCTTAAAGCGATGAAGCACTGGGTTACAATACGAGAACCTTTCTTACCCAAGAGATCATCGTCAAAATCCGCCTTTATTAAATATTCGCCTTGCTCTACCAAAGCTAAGTCCATGGTAGACTCCACCATTTCTTTGAATTTTTCAAAATCTTGTACCGAGGTCTTCAGCGGATCAGTGATAACAGCCTTCAAGACGCTACTATGATTTCCAGCGTAGATTTCCAACACGTCCACTAACAACGGTAGCTTCAAAATAGCTTGATATACCCTAAAACCAACATCTCAAACTGCGTGAACTAGTAGTAAAATTTATTCTACCTGTAGCAGTCTTGCAATCCTGCATTCTTCTGCAAGAACTTTTTACCCAACCGTTGCATGTCAGGAATCCTTTTCAAGTAATCATCACTCAGTGTCTGACGTAACTGCGAATCTCCAACAAAAGTTTCCACTAAATCTAACCGCTCTTCAATCTTCGCCCTTGGTAACATAAAAATAAGTAATTAGATAAAAGCGTGCAAAATTTTTCAAATTTATTTTTGTTTCTTGTTCATTTTTGAAAACATAAAGTAATAAGATTCGCGGAAACACTGATTACAAGTATAAGATATATACAGTATAGTGTTACTTGTCAAGTAAGGGCTGTTTGATCCACTGGCCTAGAAGTCTCTGTCCCGCTGCTGTTCGACACTTGTTCAACAATGCGAACAAAGTTTGAGGAGCCGAACCTATTTTGGCACTTGTGAGTTGGGCTTCAGCTGAAGGAAGCAAATGCAGAGCTTGCACAGCTGAGCCGTCTAACCTCATGTAGAGTGAAAGATCGAAGGTACTTATGTAAAACTTGTGGAAATTATCTTCACTTGACATCAACTAAAAACAACAAGTATTTATAAGTAAAACTCAGTCAGGCGATGACTATATCGCTAGTTACTTCGAGGTACTTAATAACCGCGGCTAATGCAGAAATAGCTACCGAATGAGCCATTTCGGGTAACACGGCGGCGTCTTTAGATTGGCCTTTACGGAACCGAATTAAACGATTCAGGTCTTGGACGATGTCTTTGGCCCCGAAGTCGGTTTTCTTCCTTTCTGTGACCAACAGATGGTGGCGTTCTGCAATCTATTAACAAAAAAGTGCCGTAACTCGTAGAAATATAGCAGTCTTATTTACAGGTCGAAGTTTTGAGGATTCATCAATTTGGACGATGGCTTCTTTAGGTCCTAGCTGAACCAACAAGGCTTCCAAGTTCGAAAATGTGTCGGAATCTGTGAACTGTATGACTTGGAACTGCTTCTGCAGCGGATCGACAAATGCTGCGCCGATTATCTAAAAAAAAAAATTATAAAAAATATGTGAGAACGATGGTGAATTCCTCTTTGGTTGGAATAGCGAGTTACCCTTTGGTCATTTTCTGTGCTTAATTTGATGCCTAAGATGCCAGTTGAGGTTGTCTGTTCCGTAATGCCGAATAAAAGCTCTTCAAATTCTGTCACATTCCCAGGCGACGCCTTCAGGAATTTTCCAAAAACAATTTGTTTCAGTATTCATTAGTAAAATAGCGTGTTTAGACTTAAAATTTAAGGGCTAACACTGAAAACAGAATTAAACTCACAACCAAGGTATGAACTAGTGACTAAGATAGAAAAAAGCCTACGGAAGGTTGGTCAAGAGGTCAGAAGATTACTTTGGAAGATAAGATCCAATCGTTTGTTTTGGGTGCAGAACTCTGGTTCTGATAAACTTCAATTCTATACTGTTTCACGAGCAATAATTCTCTGATGAGGGCTTCAAAATTGTTCTTGCTGAGAGATAAACCTTGTGTCGTATTACAACCTAAGAACGTGTTCAAAAATCACAGTAAGGTGTTATGGAGTTCAGAAATATAGATATTTTTGTACCTGATCCGAGAGTCTTCACAACGCTAGTTGTCTTAAAAATCTCTTTTGCAGCAAGGATAGCATCTTCACCATGCACAGTGTAGTAATCTCCTCGGTCAAAAAACCGTACTGTGGTTGAAGGCTTTTCGGGTAAAGTATTAAGAAAAGAAACGAATCCTTCCTGCAGCCCATCTACATGATAAAAAATATATATTTCCAAACTCCGAAAGGGAGGCATTTGTTACCCAACGATAGCTGTCGGTTGGACTGAACAGCCATGACTCATGTGCAACGGACACTAGAAACTTACAAAACAGAAGTGCACAAACTCTCTCGTCAAATATTTTATTTATTTCACGTGCCACGCGCGATGTCGGACTGCGCGTACCCATCAACTCAATTTAATTGGTCAAACAGCATAGCGCGGGAAAACTTTGTGGGACGGCAGTGAATAGCGAATCAAGAGGCGAAATCGTTTTGCCATTTTTCAGAAAAAAATATATGCCATTTATAAAAGTGTATGCCATTTATATGAAAACAGATTACTGTTTAATTATAAAGTACGGTACAGTAAAATCTCGCTATAACGTACACGCATGGAGACATAAATGTTGTACGTTATAGCCGATTGTACGCGATAGCCAATACTAGTTCAAATTGCCCTAGAAAATAGTTGAACTTTCCTTTTCAACCATTCCTCTTATTTCGCGGTTTATATAAGTGTTTCTCGACGCTGCTAGGCAAAAGCAGACTTTTATACCAATTTTTAACGAAAAAATAAAGTACAGTCGAATATTTTTTTTTTTTTTTTTTTTTTTTTTTTGCTAATAACACAAATGATTAGTGGGTGCTAATTTAGCGCGACAGTACCTAAAAGACTGGGGGGGTCGTACTGAAAACCTGGAACACTTGCTCGTGTAGCGTGACCTTATGGAAAATTAAAGTTCCTCTCTGGGGCCGTTGTTTTTCATGCGCTGACGCATGGCAGCACTTGTGTTCGCCAGAGCCGAAGGAAAAAAGCATTTGTAAATTGGTATAGGGACCTGAGTTTTTGTTCGGTACAGGTGAAAATACGTTTGGTTTTGAGACGATCAATGTCGCTGTGCAATGTCTGCGCAAACAACTGTGTTTTCAAGTTGAATCTGTATAACCATGATCCAAATTTGCCATGTCCGCATGCTGCAATAGGCGAAATCGCTTTAGCCGACGCTTTCCTGTAGAGTAAAACCCCCAATTAACGCCCTGGTCAAAATAAACAACATTAGTCTTTACAATTCCGTTTACAGGTCTTTTCCTCCTTTAATCGATATAATTTGCAAGGAGGGGCACTTTTTGGTGCGAATTTTGAATCAGTTTTTTTTTTTTTTTTTTTTTTTTTTTTTTNTTTTTTTTTTTTTTTTTTTTTTTTTTTTTACTTCTCCCGAATAAATTCAAATATAAGAAGACGATAAAATATATAAGCAAACAAGTTAAGTATTATGATAAAGTGATGACCAGGCCAGGATTTTGTAGCATTTTGTTGAAAAAATATTGACCCGTATCTTTTTAATACGCAATAATCGCTTATGGGGGCGACAATTGGGGGACTTACTCTTCATTTATATAGGCATTTCGCCGGGGCCTGATGGCCTTGTACGCCATAGCCGTTTGCTTGTTATAACCTGTTTATGTTCTAGCCAAATTTTACTGTACTTTTAATTAATAAACGGCTCCAACAAACCGTCCTATGCTAACGGCATGGCACAGTGTTAAAAAGTGACGCTGCGGGAAAGGAGCGTTCGACAGAGCCGAAAGTGGGACGCTCACGAGTAACTGTTGGGTATGTGAACTTTGTTCGAGCCCTTTGTTGTGGTAAGTATTGTAGGCCTACTGTACTGAACAACAGAGATCTATTTATGCCTCTGTAGGCTAGTTAACTTACATTTTAGGCGCTGAAAGGGCTAAAAAAAAATCGCTTTCGTAATGAAATGCAAGTTCTTGATCTTCACGTTCTAACGAACTTCTTAATCCACGTGTTATAACGAACTTCTTGATGACTTGCATTAAAACA
The DNA here is from genome assembly GCA_022885665.1 of Triops longicaudatus. Lineage (NCBI taxonomy): Eukaryota > Metazoa > Arthropoda > Branchiopoda > Notostraca > Triopsidae > Triops > Triops longicaudatus. The sequence goes on along the minus strand of JAGQDJ010000045.1, from coordinate 878,390 downwards.
AACTTCTGGGACCATAACAAACGTATTAAAACTCGCATTATTACCAAGTTCTTGATCATCACGTTATAACGAACTTCTTGAATCTCGCTAGATAACGCAGGCTAGTCTGCTTCTTGAAATTCGCATAATAACAATCTGATTTTTGCAACTCATACTTCAACTTCATACAACCGATATTACTATATGCGACTTAACGCAATCAGTTTACACTAGACGAAATATTTTAAAATCTTTTAATAATGAGCTCGGGTTGTAACGAATTATCTTAATAACTTACTCAGTCTATAACGAACTCACGATTTCAGGGATGTTGTATGATAACGAAAGATTATTAATTGATTTGTGAAGCAATTGACCAATGTTAAAAGGATTTCACGACCCCGGTAAAGAGAATTGTGGTTTCGAAAATATATGTATGTAATGATTCTTGTACAGTTAAAGGCTATGCTTTACTGCCCTCTTAACATTAGTTACCTAGTAAAATATTGCGATTGCCGTCTATAGGTAATGTTTACATACAGTACTATACAACTTGATTCAGTCATATTTCCAAACGCATCCACATATATAAATACAGTTGTTGACGAAACCTAGTTTCCTGATTTAAATAGTTTTTTGGTCGTAATCGTGAAAATTGCGCCGCTACTAATTCGCCACCCATTGCATGTGCCTAGCCTGCCTCACCCTCACTGCGACACTGCTTCTTTCAGTCTGGAAGTCTTGCTCCTCTTTTGTAAGCATGGCGAGGATAGTCATCTGGCATTTACTTAGGCCTCATTGCTCGAAAAAGGAATGAAACTTTTTTAAAATAATAGTCTGGCCACCACGCTTACCATTCAGTTATTTAAGCCCTATTAATTGTATTTATATTTCCCGCCACGTCTAGTTATCCAATGGCTGACTTTTTCCGCTTCGTACACCATCAAGCAGCTACACCAGAAACGATACACAAAAATAAACACACGTGTTATAATGACCAGCAAGTTCGACCAAAGATGAGGCACCATCATTTCTTGAAGACAACATGGCAAATTGTCTGGAGATGCTTTAAAAAATCCCCGCTAAGAATACCGCATGACAGCAAACAAATTTGTGGCTCATCTGTGAAAATTCGCCCTATTTACAGTCAAAATTGTGATCCTCCTTCAGCAAGAGGACAAGTCCTAGAAAGCTCGCTTTTCCGCCCAACCAGCTATCATCAAAGCAAACAAAAGCATGAAGCTACTGGCAATACTCACATATGCATAACAGCTGCTTTACTTGCTTTTGGTTTCGTTCACTGCGCAACAAATGACGACGATGGTGTCAAAACACATAGTAAGGCAACTTTACTTGATCAGCAGATTAACATCCTTATACCTATCAGCGTTCAGATTGTGTAGTACTCATACTGCCTTCTTTATAGACAGGGCCCTGTTTCGCGCCGCTATGATCGGCAGCGCCTCAGCCATCGAAAAGTAACCTGAACTACGAGTGAAATTTATTTTTAAAATTTTTGTATTAAGGTTAAGCCAAAAAGGATGTGACATAAACCAAAGACATCCATTAGGATGGAGTGCTTTGCATGTCGCGGTGATTCGGGGCCACCGCGAAGCGGTCAAGGCTTTATTAGTCGTAGGAGCGGATGTGAATCTCGGAGACGATTTCAGTAATCCTTACCAAACCGCTCGCGAAAAACAAATGCATCCACTTGACGGTAACCTCTTCTCAAAATTTCGAACACTCTTTACTTAGTGCCTTTACTGCATTTATCACTTTATTCATTTTTTTCACTTCGGTAGTCGTCATGCGGCGTGAAGATGAGTTTTCGGATCGCTTGAGCAATCGAGCGTCATTTCGAGGTTGCACTGCGCTTCATTATGCAGTTTTAGCCGATGATCCTGCCATGGTGGGCATATTGTTGGAGCACGGGGCGAATCCCGTTCAGGAAAACCTAAATGGTCACAAGCCTGCAGATTATGCGCTTAACATCCCTATGCAAAAAATGCTGGAAGAAGGAGCTCGCAAAGTATGAGAAAATGCATACAAATTTTAAATAACCACACTTTGGTCTGTCAGTATGAAGAAAAAAGGAAAAAGATAGAAGCAGAACATAAACGTAAATATCCTTTGGAGCAGCGTTTGCAAGAACCGATTGTCGGCCAACGTGGAGCGATTGCTGCAGTTGCGGCGGCTGTGAGACGTAAAGAAAGCGGTTGGATGGATGAAGAACATCCTTTAGTTTTGCTTTTCTTGGGGTCGTCAGGTATTGGGAAAACGGAACTAGCTAAGCAAGTGGCCAATTATTTACATGGAAACAAACCAGAATGCTTTATTAGGTAATTCAGTTCAGCATTTTTGACGTTGATAGCTAATTTACTTGGAAAACTTAAAAAAAAAATTATTATTGTTGCAATACTTGAATAAAGTGTTTTTCGTATAATGTGACTTGTACTAATTTCTTAGGCTAGACATGTCTGAATTCCAACAACAGCACGAAGTGGCCAAACTCATCGGAGCTCCTCCGGGATACGTGGGTCACCAAGAGGGTGGTCAATTGACTAAACGCCTGGTTAAGTGTCCCAATGCTGTTGTTCTGCTAGATGAAGTAGACAAGGCTCATCCGGATGTTTTGACCGTTCTACTTCAGCTGTTCGATGAGGTACAGAACATATTGCCTGCACGAAATCTTGTTAAAATAGACCACTAGGGGCGTTTAACGGATGGACAAGGCAAGACCATCGTTTGCAAAGATGCGCTTTTTATTATGACATCTAATTTGGCAGCAGATGAAATTGCCGATCATGGCATTCAATTACGGATGGAAGCGGAAACACTCATGCAGGAAAAAGATGGTTGTAAATGTTTCTTATACTTTCAACGGTTCTTAATGTAGTGATCTTTGTAACAGGAGAGCCCAATGATCATTTAGAGATTTCACGTGAATTCAAAGATCGTATCGTACGTCCAATTCTCAAGCGACATTTCCACCGAGACGAGTTTTTAGGACGTATTAACGAAATCGTGTATTTCTTGCCCTTTTCGCGCAACGAATTGCATCAGCTAGTCCGTAGAGAATTGGAATTCTGGGCCAAGAAGGTGAGAAACTGCAAGAATGTCATTTTGTCAGACGTTATGATTAATTCTGCGTTATGCATAGGCGAAAGAGAGACATGGATTAGAAGTAGAATGGGATGGAGCTACATTGGAAGTTTTGGCGGAAGGATACAATCCTTACTACGGGGCCCGTTCTATTAAACATGAGGTAGAACGAAGAGTCGTCAGTTTACTAGCTTCTGCGCAAGAAAAACATGATCTTCCCGCTGGAACAGCTTTACAGCTCTATGTAGTTGTGGACCAAAACTCGTTAAATTCGATCAACCCGAGTCAGCCAAGTATCAAGTTAAGGGTAGTTGCGCCGGCTAACAAAGGCTCTCAGAAGCAGTAACGTAATTGTCGAGGAAAGATGCATGCTTACATGCAGCAAACCCTTTAATGTATGAAAATGCAATTCATAATATTTCCATTTTCCTATAAAAGAACCGAAGTATTTCGAATCCACAACTAAATTTGGAAACTGTCCCAAAACGATCTACCGTGAAAATCCTGACATCTATGGACGTAAACTGTATGTTAGGTTACTTTTTCGTCATTCTGTACGACTTACGAATGCTAAGTTACCCTCAAAATCTAGTTCATTTGACACCATGAAAATGCTAAGCTTAGAATTAAATCGCCCTCTCTAATGACTTCCGTAATATGTAAGATAGTTCACCAATACGGTATCTGCTCTTGGCCTAGGACGTTCCAAGTCCAAATATTTAACGCAAACCCAAGCTGTGTATGAAGGTTATGAAGTAATGGTAATATATATTAGGTATTGAAGAAATACACATTTTACCTTCTTTAAATTTACTTTTCTCGCTTTAAATCAGAAAGAACATTCGTTTTACGACACAGGAAGATTCATTGTTCGGAAAAAAAGGAGAAAGAATAATACAGAATCAGCGACGCCCAAAAGGGGATCGGGTCACAACGACCTTAGTTAGAACGACTGTGGTACTAGGACCGCAGGAGGAACGATCATACACCTAAGTGACTGCTCTACGGCTTCATAGGTTGGGCACAACGACCGGAAAAGTTAAAATTGTCTTTCACGGCTTAACCAAACTTTTCATTGCTAAAAAAAACTTGCACCAAATATGGCTAACCTAAGTTTTCCATTTTCCCATGGTCTTTTTACGGATTTTCTTATATAATAAATGTATAAGAACTAAAGCATATAATAAGTTTACGAAAAGGAAGCAACATTATCTCATTATGCGAGGTTTTCTCAGGTTTACTTAGGCTATGGTAGTCTTCGATAAGTTAGATTTTGCTGATTAAGGATCTGACAGGAAGGGCAAAATGAATATTCCATGGACTAAAATGAAATAAGGATATTTAAACAAAGTATCGTCTGATCTACATTGTGTTCTACCTTGGACCACGTGGATAGATGGGGCATCTCATAACTGTTAGATTGCTTTCTTTCGATGCAGAAAAAAATAGTGAAAAAAATCCTTTAATGTTATATTAATCACGAGCGTTTGCTCGCTTGATCTTCACTAAAATAAATAAATTAATTAATTAACAAAAATTAAAAAAATGAAACGAGCAATCGCTCTCATCGCTTGCGAAATTTCGAGCGCGCTCGTTTTAGCCCTGGCTGAACCTATTTTGACTGTCATTTGTTACAGCCCGACTGAGTTTCATTAAAGGTTTCTAAAGATAAATAAGTACAAGTAAAGTTTCAATAACCAGTAACTTGCCTTTTATAACCAGGAAGTAGTATCATTATACTTATTATACGAATGTAGGACCACAGGTTTGAATGCAAAACCTTTGTACTCCTTGAAATGCTTATAAGAAAATAATAAATAGCCTACATGACCCGAAAAGAAGCAAAATGGCAGTTTATTTAAATTATCTTTCAAAGGAAAACTTCAATTACATTATATTACACATTCATTATATTGTAACGCAAGAATGTGCTCAGGGTTGCTAAAGGTAGTGTGTTAAGGGTGCGACGTTCCGTATCCGTCTTGGGCGCTGTCACTCCCAAAGCTCCTTGGATGCCTTCCTCGAAGCGTCGTCTCTGGGGACTCGAGGTGGAATGCAAGGTGACTGCGAGGAGGTGACAGGTCAAGGCTAAGGTAAGTAGATAAAAGGTCAAGGTGAGAGGCAACTGAGTGAGTTGGTGTTAGAAGAGGAAAGTGGAAGGATTGAGTGAGTTACGAAGAGTTACTCGAGTAAAGACGAAGGTGTTGAAGGAAGAGAGTGACAGGCGAGTTGAACAGAGTGGAACAGTTGTTGCGTTGAGTGTGAGTTGCGGTAATTGCATTGTTAATGAGTTGTTGAGTACTGGTAACGGTGGTAGTGTGTTGCGATGGTAGTGACCAACGTGTTTTTTTTTTTTTTTAAAGTAAGGGCCCGGCACAGGGCACAGTTATCCCCTGTATCCCCACTGAATACACTTTTATCCCGCAAGCAGACCGTTTTCTTAAGGACCCGACGTGCTGAAATCGTCCTCACGACGAAATAGCGCGTCACAATATTACACTGCTTGCAATTGCAGAGTAACAAATGGTGTTGCTTCAAAGTATTATTCCTGCCGGACAAGTATCTGACCTTTTTTCGTTATATTTTTGAAAAAGGCCTCCAAACATTGACATTTTAGCGCACGATCGTCGTGTAATTTTAATCAACAATGTTATAGAAAGCAATACATCCATAAAACCCATAGTTCTGAAGTTTTACTTAGTAGTTATTAGTCATTACAGAAGTCGCCATGTGCATCTTATTAAGTGAATCATTGATTTTGAATTAGAGAGAAAAGGTAAGTTTTCTAAATATGTTTTGTTAAGTTTTACATTAGTATAGCAAGTATAATTATATTACTTCCCAGTTAAAGAAAGCAAGGTCCTAGTTCTAAAAAGTTTACTTCTGTGTAGTCGTCGTTTAAAACTTGGTGAAATTTTCCTGAAATAAGGTCGGGAAAGCCGTCAAAGGCAATACCAACATTTCAGCTCTTTGTGCCCAGCCTATAATGCCAGAAAGCGGACGTTTAGGTGCTCGGTCGTTCTAATGTTTTTGTGACCCGTACACAAGGTTACTCTGACCCGTACACGTTAAAACAATCAGCATTAGATTAATTCGATTTCGTCAACTTGTCCACTATTTGAGCACAACAGCTGCTGTCATGTGTGTGTAAGTAATAATGAGCATAATGGAAACTTGTGCGTGAACAGACACGACTGTCACATTCGTAAGCTCGAAACCAACAGGAATTCCAGAATTAATGCCCGGGTAAGATTACAGTGTGCTTTCGTTGACTGATATTTTTTTAACTCAAACATTTCATTTTAGATCATTTCTCCTCTGCACTGTCTTGCTCTTCTTGTGATTTATTTTGAATAATATTATTTCACAGTAAAAAAAAATATATTCCATTTTTTATGTTGAATCATACTGCTAATGTTTTTGTGTTTGTTTTGCACTTTTTATTTTATTTCTTTCTTTTAATTTTGGAAAACAGATGTAATGTTGTGCTCGAGTCCACCCCTTTGCAGCCCTTACTCATGCCTTATTATTCACGTTATCAAGCTGTAAACAGGCAGGTAATAACAATTAAAACACAGGTATTTAGATGGTATAGGTAGAAGAATCTGTCACAGATACCGTACGAAGTGCCGTTGAAGCTGTCCCAGATTCTTACTGCCATCACGCTGTTATTTCATACCTTTAGCTATCCGTCGCAATTCATTTGTAACTACTGTTCGTTATCTCCGTTGTTTCTCTAGGATCGTTGGGAATCCCAACCGCTAAGAAGGGAGTCGTACGGCTCAGAAGACGATACGGTGGATTTAGATATGGAAAGGGCCAAAATGCGATCCCCAACCTTTGAGGAAGGCATCAATAGCCAAACCCCTAGTAAGACGATTTTTGTTAAATATATTTTATGCGAAATTTGTGAAAATGAAGAAAATGACTAAGATATGGAACATGTAAACTAACTAGTGACCGGAGAAGGTGAAGATATCCCCGGACTCGGCCAGTATGATGATTTTCAGGTAACTCCGACGTACTTTTTTCATTACATTTCTTATATCGTTGTTTTTATTAGACTATCGATTGGCAACGAGACTTAGCTCGGGATCGAATGCGTCATCGTTACTTGGTAAAAAAACGCAAAGATTCTATATGGGATTTCATCAAAGCAGCTCATGATGCGTGGTCGGGTTGGCTCTGTGTGTTTCTGGTCGGTTTAGCTGCCGGTAAGCTTTACCTTAAACCATTAACTCTCTTTTGAGTTACTTGTATGTCTCTACTTCATAGGAACGGTTGCTAGTGTCATCGACATTGGGACAATTTGGATGACAGATCTCAAGTTTGGTATCTGTCCAGGAGCTTTTTGGCTTGACAGAGAGCAGTGTTGCTGGTCTTCGATTGATAACGACTCTGCTAGTGAAAATTGTGCCCAAGTATAACACGTTAATGCAACTCATGATTCTTTATGCTTTTCTTTTCCCATTTGTGCGCAGTGGTGGACTTGGCCAGAAGTGTTTGGACTGGCAGATAAGGGCGCTGGAGCGTATATAGTTTCTTATTTTTTCTACGTACTGTGGGCAGTTGGCTTTGCGTCGTTAGCTGCTGCGTTAGTCCGTATGTTCGCACCCTATGCTTCTGGTGGGGGAATCCCCGAAGTAAACTATATTCTAATATATTTTTTATTACTTTTAAGCTATTTCGTAGATGTAACTTCTGCTGGTTTAGATTAAAACTATTCTAAGCGGATTTATTATTCGTGGCTTCTTGGGGAAATGGACTTTGTTGATCAAATCAATTGGTATAATGCTAGCAGTAGCCTCCGGCCTGAGTTTAGGCAAAGAAGGTCCTATGGTTCATATCACTATTTGTATAGGTAGGTATTAAGGATGTTTATTTACGTTTTGTACTATTCGACGTAATGCTTAAGGTTTGCTTTGTGTATAGGAAACATTCTCGCCTACCTTTTTCCTAAATATGGCCGTAACGAGGCAAAAAAGCGTGAAATCTTGTCAGCGGCCGCAGCCTCGGGTGTATCAGTGGCGTTTGGGGCTCCTATAGGGGGTGTTTTGTTCAGCTTAGAAGAAGTAAAGCGGAATTTAAGTTAAAGACTTTGGAATTTGTTCTAAAACATTGTTTCTCCGATTAGGTCAGTTACTATTTTCCCATGAAAACTTTATGGCGATCTTTCTTTTGTGCGTTGATTGCAGCGTTCGTTGTCCGTTCCATCGATCCTTATGGTAATGAACATTCCGTGCTCTTCTACGTGGAGTACAACAAGCCGTGGATCTTTTTCGAGCTTATTCCCTTTATCCTTTTGGGAGCCATTGGGGTAAAGTTGTTTTACTACGACGTCATCTTTCGACATGTTATTTGTTCATTGTTATTTCATTTACTGCATTATAACCCTTATTCATTTGTTTATTGTTTCTTTTGTTATGTTAACTCATACTGGGTGCACCACGCACAAAGAAAAGAGAAGCAAATTGCTCTGGAAAGAAACCTCTACCCATTATTGCCATTACTTTGCAGGGGTTAATTGGTACGCTGTTCATCCGAGCCAACATTTGGTGGTGCCGTTACCGCAAGACGTCCAAACTTGGCCAATATCCAGTACTGGAGGTCGTAGCGATTGTGGTTATCAATTCTGTGTTGGCGTTTCCTAACCCTTACACACGGATGAGCTCGACTCGCTTAATCTACTTAATGTTTTCGCAATGCGGCGTAGCCAATACCGACGATTTATGGTTTGTCTTCTGAATGTCAAATACTTTTAGAAACTTCTCAATGTGACGCCATATTTCAGTGATTACCATCGAAATTTTACGAATGTCAACGGTGCCATAGAAAGCGCTGCCGCCGGAGATGGTGTATATCGCTCTGTTTGGCTCCTTACGCTCGCTTTGATTTTCAAAATTGCCATGACCATCTTTACTATTGGTATTAAAGTACCTGCCGGACTTTACATCCCGTCTTTGTGTATGGGTGCGGTAGTAGGACGTATTGTTGGAATTGGAATGGAACAGTTAGCCTAGTAGAGTTCTTAATTTTACTGTTTTTTTTTTTTAGTCTAATTTTGTCACTTTTTGCAGTCATTATCCTAAGTTCTGGGCGTTTGCTGGGGAATGTTCCACTGGGGACGATTGTGTTACCCCAGGATTGTATGCAATGGTGGGGGCAGCGGCAGTACTGGGGGGAGTTACTCGCATGACAGGTAAATAGAAGTGTATATTTAGAAAAAAAATAGTTATAATAATGACAAGATATAAATGAAAATCTTATTTTGGTTGTCGTTTAGTGGCGTTGGTTGTCATCATGTTTGAGCTTACGGGCGGCGTACGTTACATTGTGCCCTTAATGGCGGCAGCCATGGCATCGAAATGGGTAGGAGACGCATTTGGGCGCGAAGGCATCTACGACGCTCATATCTCTCTGAACGACTACCCATTTCTGAGTAACAGCGAAGAGTTTGGGTTCACCACCATAGCTTCGGACGTTATGCAACCAAGGTTAGCACTGGTCATCTTCCTTTAATAGTTAATTCTTAATAACACTTCTTGGGTATATTTTTCAGAGGGTCACAGCCGTTTATTGTACTCTACCAAGATTCAATGACCTTACGGGAAGTAGAAGACATTTTGCAGCATACTACTCACAACGGATTCCCGGTGGTAGTTTCGCACGAATCACAGTTTTTGGTCGGTTTTGTACTAAGGCGCGATTTATTACTGGGAATAGGTATGTGATAATCCTACCAAATGCTTTTGTAACATCAGTTAATCTCGTCTTTGTAATACCTGTCAAACTTGGTGTCTGTAGCGAACGCGAGGCGAAAAATTGAAGGTGTCTGTAATGAATCTAAGGTCATTTTTACTACTGGAATTAACGTCCCTACCAATGGCGTGCCACCCGTGAAACTGAGACGAATCTTAGACCTGGCCCCTATTACGGTTACTGATCATACGCCTACAGAAACCTTGATTGACATGTTCAGAAAGTTAGGCTTGAGACAAACATTAGTCACACATAACGGGTAAGCAAATTACTTCCTGTCAAATTGTGTACCTTTTCTTAAATCTGCGTTGTTTTTAGGAGGCTATTGGGGATCGTGACCAAGAAAGACATCATGTTACATACCAAACATCTAAACAAGGAATGAGCTTTTTTTGCTTGTTAATTGCATTTGCTTTTCCACAATGGCTCGCAAAATGCCAAGTTGTCAAATTGTCCAATTTGTATAATGTATTTTTTCACGGTTTAGTCACACCTGTTGTTAAGCGCAAGAAGGAGAGCTTTATTGAAAAAAAGGAGTAGGGAAGAAAGAAATATAAGACTTAGGAAGTGTTGCTAATATTACTGTCTAGTCAGCATGTATTAACGCCTCATTGTTCTTTGGAACAAGTTTACTAACACTTCTTCTCTTCTGTGTTCCAGACGCCTACTGTAGAGTAAATCAAAGAAAATAAAAGAACTTTATGGCTCTCAAGCTCGACAAGGTATTGCGCTACGTATAATTCGTGTGGTCTGGTTATTTCTTCTCTTTAGTTATTTTCTCTTGTAGTACGTTACTATGTTAGTATTTTATCCATCCTTAAATCTGTCCTGTGTGCATTTTGTAAACATTTTTCCTTTCCGTATGCATTTAAAGTACTTGCTAGGAAATCTCTCCGTGTCCGGCTTTTATGCCCGTGCGTCAAATGCGCTGAAGTCATGTTCTAATCTTCAGTAAGCACCACTAGTCAGCAAGTGAAGCCCGAATGTATAGCCCGTCTACTTCTCCAACATTACAGTCGTGATTGTTTTACGGGATCAGGTGAATTCATTAATAAGTCGTGTGTTCTGGCAAATTCTGGTAATTTATTTTTGAAAATCCTTCTAAAATTCTTCTAAGGGTACATTTTGTATTATAAGACTACCGCTAGGTGGCAATAATGTCGGAAAGCTGATATTTCAGAATTCGTGCCATGAAAGTTGTTCTGTTCCCATGTATTGAGGTTTTGCAATCGTGGTCTAAACTCCAACTGTTTGGACTATGTTTCTAATAAATGCGATCGACATACCAGGATTACTTATAGATGTAATGCGCCAAATTGCATTCTGGCAAGCATATTTTTTAGATCAGAGAAAAAAGTGTTCAAAGGCTGCGTTTGACGCGCAAATCGTTCATTTCACCGTGCATACAACACAACCGGCGTTCTTTAGCACCCATCTCATATTTTGTGTTTTGTAGGTAGATCATTTAAAAAAGCGTGGGTGACAAACCATCCTTAAAAATTTTCTGCCTTTCTTGACGCCCTTCCAAATCAGTTATGACACGTGCCAAGTTGTCATTTTTATCCTTGGTGATACTCCTTGTTCCGTTTTCTTTTTTGGCCAGTTTTCTCGATGACATTTTTGCCCAGTAGGAAACCTTACCGACATGGGTGGGCTTTCGTATGCACAACCAAACCCTTTCTTTTCCTTTTTGTGCCTCTTATTCGCTTTTTTCTCATCCAAGTTTGCTAAAAGACTCATTCAAAACTCCTTTCTCTTTTTCTTTTCTTTTTTATTTGAAGAAAGCTTGACAATGTTATAGAGATGCCCATTTTAGCGAAAAGGCTGCTTTCCTTCTGTTCTAACGATACATGGCACTATAATGTGTAACAGAGAGAGGCTTTTAAGTCCTAGGAATGTTGCGCTTACCCCTGTGTAGAAAAGTCATTTTTGTTCTTGTTCCTCGTCTTTTAATATCCCGCAAGAAACCGCTAACTCTTGAGGGTTTATTTTACGCGCTTAACCCCTTCTCTAGTACCTTGTAAAAAAGAAGGGTGAAGAAAATAACTAATTTCCCCCCTTCCCCCCCTTACTACAGTAGCGGTTGCGACGTCATAAAAAAATGCCGTGTTAGCGTCTGGTGTCTTTCAAGGTTTCAAACTGGGGCTCTTCCAAGACGTGACTCATTAGTCATCAAAGGGAGGATGACCAGAAAAGAAGGGAAGCCAGCCTCCGGAAACGGGCAAAGGCGAAGCTTTTTTTTTTTCAACCAGTTCCGAGTGTTAGCTTTATTTCACCGCCCGAAAAGGTAAATTGACTTTGATTTTTTTTTCCAGTGTACATACCAAGTACATGAGAAACAATTAACCTTTCCCGCTTCTATGCGGATATCGTTCAGTGAAATTCAACGCGTGTTGCAACTATGAAAGCTTTTTTTTTTTTTTTTGAAATGACAATGTCGAATCGTCATGTGTTCCGTTTAACTTGATCTTTAAGCGACTGCTATAGTAGTTGAAGCTCACAAAGTAGAAGTCAATATAATCACTACCAGAACAGAAAATACATCGATATATTAATGTCAAAGACTTTCTGAATCTAACTTTTTTGCTTACCCGACATCTTAGTACAACTACGTTACACCCCTAACAACTTGCGTCCTTCTGTCTTACATGTTGTCCACACCATTTGTCTTCATCGCATTTGCGCGTCAATTGTTTCAGGTCTTTTTGTCGCTTCGCTAGAACTGAACCTTTGTGAACGAGCGGAGACCTTATACAAGATACTTCATGAAACTTCGGTCTGAACACGGTCTATAATTGCACTGCTACAGTTGCACCGCAGTTACCTTTACAGTATTAATTACGAAGTGGGGTCATACGACTTCTCAGTACAGTAGTACCCCGTTTAACGAACGCATTGTATAACGAACTGCTTGTACAGCGGACTCACGCGAAGGCGAAAAGTGACTCGCACAACGAACTCAGCCTTTTGCGACGAACCACTTGTCCATGAACGGATTAGCTTCGTTAAACGAGGTACCAGTTTAGTCGTAGAATTGGGAAGGAAAGCAACGAAAGGAAAAAAAATCCTGAGGAAGAAAGAATATCGGGTTAATTGACATAATCAATTATTATAAAATCATTTCTAGTCATGATTTATAGAAGTGGATTTCTGTGACAAGCCTGCGTTTAATAGCTCCCATCTACATCTGCATTTGTGCCGGGTTCAAAAATTTTCAGGCAATCATTTTCGACGTTCAAGCCAAGAAAGTCCCCATATTTAAACTCAAAGGGAACCGGACCACCTACTCTTATCGCCCCAGTTTATTTTAATAACATCTTCTTTTCAGGTCGGAGTGCTTTAAACTCTCTTGAAGACTTCATTTTAAAAGCTACTCCTCCCTTATGAACCTTCTTGGGTTCAAAGGCTTGAATTCGACGCAAATAAAAAGCCACCCGGTGTTGTGATGATGAAAGGTAGCTGAACATGGTCCTGAAAGCTCCAGTGACGTTCCTGGGCGGTGGCTGAGTTTCCCCAAAATTTAGTTTACATGTCATCACCCGTAGAATATGCAGAATGTTGCCAATCTTCTAAGCCCATGTCCAGCTTTCAGGCATCCTAAAAAGGAAACGATAATAATTTGCAAGAAAGGACAAAAAAGTAGAAAAAGACGCATGTAAGGCTATATCTTAAAATCACAAAAAGATCCCACCTGAAAGGAAAAAGTAATACGTAACTAAAGTTGCCAAACAATAAATTACGTCTGACTAATTGTTTCTAAATTCTTTTATTGAAAACGTTATCACTTTTGAATGCTTATTATCCTCTTTTCCTTTCTTATACATTGCGGCCTTTTCTTTTCCTAACTGCATCAAAGTGTTCAAGAAAGCATTGAAGAGTTTAACGTTCCAGCACCCTACAAAAGCACTTTTCTTGGTAAGTTAAGGCTTTCAAGGCTTCAGAAAGAATGAAACGTAAGTGAAGGAGTTTCCTGCTTGAATTGATTCGTAGGAATTGGCCCTTCTTCTTCTCCAAGCTCCGGCTAGAAAGAAAATCACAATAGATGACTTTAAAAGTGTCAGCATACTAGCCGTCTAGGAGAAATAGATAGTTGACACCCCGGGACTTCATTAATCTTGACAAAAGCTTCGTCGACGTTTTAAGATTATCTCTTGAACATTTTCTCGGTGAGTGAGCGTTAGTCGCTCAGCACCTGAAATGGTTTATGTCCCCTTTCTCTCACACGCACGTTCCTTCTTTTTATATTATTTTTTACCTCCTTCGAACGTTTATTTCAAAACTATATTAAAGGAATGTGAGCCATTCATTAAGACAGCCAAGCAGCGAAAAGGCGGGCACGATTTTGTCACTACGAGACCAAATTGCCTAAGGTTATTAAAAGCGACAGTTGGGTGAGTTAATATAAGAATCCAGGAGTTCTTTACCGGTCGTAAAGGAGCGCTACTAAAATTTTTTCACCAGGTTTATGTGCCTTTTTGTCTCAAAGAGATACCAACAAAATTTTTGATAGCGTTCCGTCCAATTCTAAAAGAAAAAACGTTTGGTCGTTCTCTTATGGAGGGATTTAAATGTTGGCACGGTCCACTCACCAGCTTTAGACAAACTTAATTGGCTAAGTTGCAATGTCAACATAAGGTGTGGGATCATAAATATACAAGAAAGGTTACTAGACACATTGGGGTTACGGGTAGGAGTTGGTTTCCTTACTTCCTTTTTTAAACTTTTTCTTACTTCCTGTTTATTTAATTATTTACAGCGGAAACCCTTAGCGCCTGAAAATGTGTTTTTCTTTTAAGACAAATTGAACTAATGCTTCGTGCAACAAAAGTGAAAGTTTTTTTTTTCTTCCATGAGCGGGTGGCTGCTTGATTCATTATTTTGTTTTATGGACGTGACGAGCTATAAGCGAATAAATAAGGATTGATTAACTATTATTAATCCGTAACGAACTAGCAACAAAGGACAAATCACCAACGTGTAAGTTACGGAGCGGCAAATTGGTAACAGCATAAAAATTGTGCCTTGCCCCTGGCATCCTTTGTAACCGACACATTTCTTTGGAAAATTGCAAGAAACATTTTTACCTCATATTTCACTAATAGTAAGCTGTTCAATACCAGGCTTATACGTGCAGAAAACGGTTTGGTTGAAGCGATTGTTATTTAAACGTTGTTTTCCTAGTAGCCAGTCAACCACATAAAGAGACTAATAATCACGGCGAACGTGGTTATTTACTTTGCAGCATTTTTATTGACCTTATAATTCATACTGTTAACTTTCAAATGTTGTAACAAGATAGAACATTTATAGACGAAAATTTAGAAACTTATAAACGGACCAGAAGCACCGAAAAATGGCGTATGTGATTGAAATGAGACATTTAATTTATTTCGTATTCATCACACTCATAGGTGTACACGTCTACGGAGGTGCCTAGTCAATATTCATACCACATAATAACACATGGAAAAAGATTACGTTTTTTCAGCAGGAATCTCCACTAAGGTGGGGAACATTTACTGAGAACGTCACGGGGCGGTTGTTTTCCTTCCTCAAGCTAGATTCTTCTTTATTTTCATCTTTTAGGATCACATTTTGCTCAAGTTATTTCATGAAAATCTCTTAATGTGCGCTGTCTTTGGACCCATGTAGTGTCAAATTGCTACTTCACTATTAGTGCATTTTCATTTCCTTTCATACGTATACCTTCGTTTAGCAACTCAGGTACAAGACGTTTCAACTTTTTCCCAGATAGCAAGGCCCGTGTTGAACGCTGCCTTCCGATGTGTATTCTGCAAATCAGGCGTGTTTGAGATGTAACGTCACAAGGTGCTCATTAAGCCAACTGACAGCGTAACATTGGAGAAAATTTCAAGGAGTGCTCTGCAAGCTAGTCACACTACCCTCCTCCATTGCATCTAAGATCAAAATCTATCGAAATGTGACGTCAGAAGTCGTTGTGATATATACATAAGATATTACATTGATCCCCCATTTACGCGGTCTCGTTTTGTGCAGTTTCATTCTTACGCGGTCGAAAATTGGGTAAATTTTTAGCTAAAAATTACGTAAATTACGTAATTTTGAACTAAAAATTAGTTCAGAACTACAGAGACGTAATTTATTTAACCGTGCAGATACATATTTTGGCTATAAAAAGCAAAATTTCTAAGCACTAAAGCAGTTCGTTGGAGTAGAAGACCGATGAAGCAAGTCGTGTCGAACAGGCAGCATATAACTTCTGTGATTTGCAATATTCTCTAAAGGCTTGCAGTAACGATAACAGTTTAAAAATCGCTCAGATTTCGTCGGTGACCATTTACATATAAACGTACAATTAAAACTTGATTTTTTTGCTAGTTTTTGCAACCCAATGAGAATGAACTTACTGGGGCATCGAACGCGTCTCTATCTTACACATTTCAAACATGGTCAGTTTATGCGTTTCCGTTTACGTGGAATTTTCGCGGAACAGACCTACCGCTTAAATAGGGGAACGGATCACTGTATCTCAAGACAGAACGTATCAGAAAGAGCTTGGTATGGACCTTTGCAATTCCAAGTTGACTTTTTAACCCCCGTGCGCAATGGGACCAAGGCGACGTCTAGGGGAAGTGTAACACGGAAGAATGCTCCCGTTTAACACGTTTTAACCCTTTGGAGGAGAGGGTAAACCCCTAAAGTTACAAATTAGCCCATAAATTGTCCACTTGAAAGTGTAAAATGAGTGTTTTCGCCTCAGGGTATAGGGTACGGCGACTAGGTTGACACAGCACGCAAGAAGCTGGTAAGAAGCAAAAAGTGTGGTTCTGACTACAAGGAAGGGGCTTACCCACTGCTAGGCAGCATACACACAGTCCACATAGACACACACACATACGGGATACATACATTCACACACAGAGGCAGCTCCCAATATGTGAGCATGCATGGATAACTTTTGCTCCAGTCTTGTCTGGACCTCTCATCCTCCCAGATCACATCTCGGAAACTCCGTTCCTAAAGACTGGAAGGAAGGTCTTTTCTAGCTCACTTTTCGTGAACTTTATACTAAACCAATATTATGCGAAGTATTTCGGTCATTGAATTTTAAATTCAAAAGTGCTTGTTTTCAATCTGTTTCGAGAAATTAATTTCTTTGCTTCGGATTTACTGATAACATCATTCTCAAGTGAAATACTTCGTGAAGGTGACGATCAGAAAAATTGATGGCTAATTGGAAGAGCATCTAAGCGTGATTGGTAGACAGTTGTTCCAAATTGTTCCTCGATACCGAGAAAATGTGGGAGGTGAAGCGTGTGTGCATTGTGTTAGTGATTTTGGCTTCTTTCCTGATTTTGCAATGTAAGTTGGTCGGAAGCCTTTGCCAAGTTTTTTTTTTTATTATCTGAGGAACGAAGTCCCTTTTTCTTATTTTTCGGGAAATAAATTCCGTGTTGGCAACCATTCCATTGCTTTGTCTTTTAACACCTTACTCATGTAATTTCTAAAAATGCCTTAAATGTTAAGACTAGCCATCCAAAAGCGAAGTGAAGTTTAGCTTCTGGAATTTTTGGTTGATAATGCTATGGAATAAGCCTACGCTTACTGCATATAACGTCATGCAAGAATACGGCACGCGTTTGTTCTGCCATATATGAAACCAAAGCCATCGGTAGAAATGAAATAAAAAAAGACTACAATGTCTATAGGTAACAGAGATAAAAATGTTAAATTAAAAGTACTGTCAGTACAAACAAAAAAGGAAGTTGGTTTTCATACACGAAACTCGCTTAAGCGGGTCAAAATCTTCTATCTCAATGACGCGGATTACGTTAACGGTTTTTTCATAATTAAATCAGTAAAACGTATTTTCTTTCCTTTTTTAATGCTCATTCCAGTATATTGTTTTGTAAGAAAATAACAAGATAATGAGAAATATAGTTTTTTCCGTTTAGTTGAGACAACCGTTTCGGACGATGCCGACTTGGTTATTTTTGGGGCTTAATGCCTCCCCCTCGTATTTTTTTTTTTTTTTTT